>CM077034.1:144049914-144316679 GCA_039090855.1 Macrothele yani
CCAAGACATTTGGCTCTTACTATGGCTTTAATACTCATGTCTCATGATACCACCGTGGATTACAACTTTGAAATTCAGAAGTGGATTTAAAGTGCAACCAAAGATTGTGTCATAAGGCATTTAATAGAGTTTCTGATTTAATATCGCACATTAAGTCACATCTAACCTCCGGAAGCTTTATTAGATGCTGTTTTAAGTGGTGTGCCAAAACATTTAAGGTCAAATCTTCATTTTCATTCCATTTATCTAGATATCATCTGAATCACAGTACAAAATTCCTATCTCCACAGTTTCTTAATTCTGAGCCACAACTCCTGACCTTGAGAGTTCACAGTACTGTGGAACTAGTCACTTCTGACGTAAGTGAACAACTTCTTAATCAGTCAGACAGATATATCTCTGAAGAACTCACACTGAAAAATATTGCTCTTTTTTGCTTGCTTTTGGAATCAAAATGCCTAATCCCATCTAAAACAGTATAGTTGATAACGGAAGAGATAAATTATTTACTGATTCAGGAGGATTCCTTTTTTACACAGAGTTTCACTGATAAATTGAGTGAATTAGTAACATATCTGAAAATGAAAAAAAAAAAACAATTGTAAAATATGTTCATGACTCAAAGTTCTTAAAATCTGCATTCGATACTGAATCGGGGCTTCTTAAATCTGTCTATTTAAGACAACAATATTTTGAAAAAGGCATGAAATTTGGCAAACCCATTGAAATTTGCATGGGTCGCGATGAGGTAAATCGCTTGAGTTACTGCCACTACATTTCAATTAAAAAACACTTGTTAATCCGCTCCACGATAAGTCTGTAAAGGATCACAGTAGATCATCCACTGAAAAATGAAGTAGCAGATCGAATGAGTGATTTTACTGACGGTAGCGTGTTTTAGCAATGCCAAGCAGATAGATCAATAAAAAAATCCTTCAGCTTATCCTTTTTCAGGATGCGTTTGAGGTTGTTAACCCGTTAGGTTCTTCACGAAATAAACATAAAATTCTCGGATTTTATTTCACATTGGGAAATTATACCCTCAGTATAGGTCATCAGTTCACCAAATGCAGCTTCTTTTACTGTGCTGTGAAAAAGATTTAAAATTGTTTGGCCAAAAAGTAGTATTTAGGCAATTGGATTGGTGACCTTAAAGAAATTGAGAATGGATTCAATGTGGATGGTGTATGTTATGTAGGGAGGGTTTTTGTATTACTGCTGACAATTTAGGAGCACATTTTATTGGTGGATTTAACCAGAATTTCTCAACTTCAGAATATATGTGCCGTTATTGTCTAATGCAAAGAGATACGTGGAAGAGTTCAGATTATCCATATTTGAGTGCTTCATCACGAACTGTTGAAAATTATGATGCATCTGCTTCTGCAATTGGCCATGGGTAGCCAAGGAATCATTTTCTCCCCTGTCTCTGTTCAATGAGTTGCAGTACTTTCATGTTTGTCTTCCTGGGCTCCCTCCTTGTGTTGGTCATGACTTGTTTGAATGGGGTTTGTGACTCAGATTTGTCACTTTACCTAAATTACTTTGTTCAGAAAAGGCTAGCTTACGTATACTTTATTAAATGATCTAATACGTGGTACTCTCATTTTCTGAGCATGATGCTTCTTGCAGGCCTGCTGTGTTTCACCAAAAAAGCAAAAGGTTAAATGGCAGTGCTTGTCAGAACTGGGCCTTACTTCGCTTTTTGCCAATCCTTCTGTACTCTAAGATAGATACTGATGATTCTGTATGGAAACTAGTTGCTAGGGATTCCAGAGAAATTGTGAAATTTGCATGTGCACCTAGCATAAGTCATTCACAAATTGCATATTTCAAAAATCATAATTGAAGAGTACTTGGAGGGAAGGAAGGTTGCTTTTGCAGATGTGCCTCTTCGACCCAAAGCACCACTTCCTTCTGCACTATCTAGAGTTGATGAAATTTGGACCACTTATTCGTCTTTGGACATTGACATAATAGTGGTAATAACCACACTTGGATATAAATACACCGCCTACATAATAATGGGAATAGAGGAGAGACGTCGTGACACGGACGCAATGAGGATCAGAAAGGTTGCCCCAGGTACACTTGCCCATCCGGAATGCAGCGGAGCACGGAGGTCAAAGACATGACGTGGTTGACCGTCTACATAATAGTGGTAATAACCAAACTTGAAAATAACCACACCGCCTACATAATAATGGGAATAGAGGACAGATGTCGTGACGCCGCCCCGGTGGCGCAGTGGTCTAAGGCGCTGGCCTCTGAGCATCCGTCCGTAAGGGGTCCGGGTTCGAATCCTGGTCAGGCATGGATGTTGTGTTTGTCTTACGGCACTGGCTCTCTCCCTTCCCTGGAACCAGTGACCCAAAATTAGGGACGGGCGACTGCTTATAGCTCATTGAGTTGCTCACGGTGGTGGTCGTTAAACCTCCAATCAAAAAAAAAAAAAAAAAAAAAAATCGTCGTGACACGGACGCAATGAGGATCAGAAAGGTTGCCCCAGGTACGCACGTGCCCATCCGGAATGCAGCGGAGCACGGAGGTCCCAGACGTGACGTGGTTCACCGTCTACATAACAGTGGTAATAACCAAACTTGAAAATAACCACACCGCCCCCCCCCCCCCCTTACATAATAATGGGAATAGAGGAGAGACTTCGTGACACGGACGCAATGAGGATCAGAAAGGTTGCACCAGTAACACGTGCCCATCCGGAATGCAGCGGAGCACGGAGGTCCCAGACATGACGTGGTTGATCGTCTACATAATAGTGGTGAAAACCAAACTTGAAAATAACCACACCGCCTACATAATAATGGGAATAGAGGAGAGACGTCATGACACGGACGCAATGAGGATCAGAAAGGTTGCCCCAGGTACACGTGCCCATCCCGAATGCAGCGGAGCACGGATGTCCAAGACATGACGTGGTTAACCGTCTACATAATAGTGGTAATAACCAAACTTGAAAATAACCACACCGCCTACATAATAATGGGAATTGAGGAGAGACGTCGTGACACGGACGCAATGAGGATCAGAAAGGTTTCCCCAGGTACACGTGCCCATCCGGAATGCAGCGGAGCACGGAGGTCCCAGACATGACGTGGTTGACCGTCTACATAATAGTGGTAATAACCAAACTTGAAAATAACCACACCGCCTACATGACAATGGGAATAGAGGAGCGACGTCGTGACACGGACGCAATGAGGATCAGAAAGGTTGCCCTAGATACACGTGCCCATCCGGAATGCAGGGGAGCACGGAGGTCCCAGACATGACGTGGTTGACCGTCTACATAATAGTGGTAATAACCAAACTTGAAAATAACCACACCGCCTACATAATAATGGGAATAGAGGAGAGACTTCGTTACACGGACGCAATGAGGATCAGAAAGGTTGCCCCAGGTACACGTGCCCATCCAGAATGCAGCTGAGCACGGAGGTCCCAGACATGACGTAATTGACCGACTACATAATAGTGGTAATAACCAAACTTGAAAATAACCACACCGCCTACATAATAATGGGAATAGAGGAGAGACGTCGTGACACGGACGCAATTGGATCAGCAAGGTTTCCCCAAGTACACGTGCCCATCCGGAATGCAGCGGAGCACGGAGGTCCCAGACATGACGTGGTTGACCGTCAACATAATAGTGGTAATAACCAAACTTGAAAATAACCACACCGCCTACATAATAATGGGAATAGAGGAGAGACGTCGTGACACGGCCGCAATGAGGGTCAGAAAGGTTGCCCCAGGTACACGTGCCCATCCGGAATGCAGCGGAGCACGGAGGTCCCAGACATGACGTGGTTGACCGTCTACATAATAGTGGTAATACCCAAACTTGAAAATAACCACACCGCCTACATAATAATGGGAATAGAGGAGAGACGTCATGACACGGCCGCAATGAGGATCAGAAAGGTTGCCCCAGGTACACGTGCCCATCCGGAATGCAGCGGAGCACGGAGGTCCCAGACATGACGTGGTTGGACCGTCTACATAATAGTGGTAATAACCAAACTTGTAAATAACCACACCGCCTACATAATAATGGGAATAGAGGAGAGACGTCGTGACACGGACGCAATGAGGATCAGAAAGGTTGCCCCAGGTACACGTGCCCATCCGGAATGCAGCGGAGCACGGAGGTCCCGGACATGACGTGGTTGACCGTCTACATAATAGTGGTAATAACCAAACTTGAAAATAACCACACCGCCTACATAATAATGGGAATAGAGGAGAGATGTCGTTACACGGACGCAATGAGGATCAGAAAGGTTGCCCCAGGTACACGTGCCCATCCGGAATGCAGCGGAGCACGGAGGTCCCAGACATGACGTAATTGACCGTCTACATAATAGTGGTAATAACCAAACTTGAAAATAACCACACCGCCTACATAATAATGGGAATAGAGGAGAGACGTCGTGACACGGACGCAATGACACGTTTAAGTATGGCTTTCTGAAAACATCAATTTTGCACATACATATGTTTTGCATAAAGGTAACGATATCTTCATCTAGCATTCACATGGGTACTAAACCGCATGACAGCAGTATTGACGATGTAAGATAATTTTAAACACTTTGGCATGTTAAACATCCAGTTTTGTTTCCTTTGAAATGTTATTTTCTCCACTAATTTCAGGGAAATAAGGAACTTATTTACTATATAAACAAAAAACAAATACAAAAACATAATGTAAAGTAACAGATTGGAGAATTAATTTAAAGTATGTATTGTCAATCCACAATATGTTACCCACATAGATATGGTAGTTAAAACCATTTTTACAGCTACAAGACCAAATTTGTCACTGGGCGTCAAATACAACGAGAAAGCATAACACGAGAACTTAGATTCTAATAAAAGGGATGGGATTGTTTTGATTTGCACAATGTGGCTATATTTGGTTGAATTTGGAACATAATATGGCTCTGGCTCTGCGATGAGGAGAGATTTATATTGCGTTTTACCGCCGTATAGGCAGATAATTGTCTTTTGATTTAAGGTTTAAAGACCACCGTGAGAACCTCAATGGCATATAAGCAGTCGCCCGTCCTTAATTAATGCCACTGGTTCCTTCGAAGAGATAGAGCCAGTGCTGTAAGACAAACACAACATCCATGCTTCACCCAGATTCGAAAACGGAACTTTCTCGGGCGAATGGTCATAAACTAGCGCATTGACCACTGCACCACCAGGCAGAGACTCCAGATTCACATAAGTAAGTTGTTACAAGGGCAGAAGGAGGATTTTCGCTTTAACTGACAAAACGTTAAAATCATCTTTTAGCTGACACCGAAATTCTGATAGCGGCGACGGAGTTGCGAAATTCTCTTTTATCGCACAATCTATGTCAAATCAATCAAACACTCATACTGCTGCGATGTCGGATAGGCTAGCTTTTCCGACTCAGCAGATTTATGAGTTTGCAACCCAAAAGTTGTCTTTGATATTTTCGTGGATTTCTTCTGGAAAATAAGTGTCGAAGCAATCAACCAAACTTAGCAGGGGAACGTTAAACTCATTTAAGGTATCTCCAAGTATTTAGAAATCTCGTTCTTTTCCAAATTGTTTTATATTTGGAAAGCTGTCTAGATTTCTGATGTTTCATTTATTCCGCCCAAAACTTGATTTTCGTTTTAAACTCTTGTACCTTATCGCTGGAGTCAAAAGCAGTTATTTCTTTTCCTTAAAGTGAGAAAATTAAGTCATTACATTTTTAAACAATTTCTGCTAAATACGTAAATTTTATGAGCCAAAGCTCATTACACAGTCTGTCTCCCAAAGCGAAATCGTTGACATGCAGGATGGTTCTGACTTCAGCACTCATTTCGAAGAGCCGAGACAAAGTTCTGCACCGAGGAAGACACTTTAATTCTGTGCGAAGAAGTAAATACGTATGTATACTCTCTATGTCGTCCCACAACATTTTAAATAACCTTGTATGTTTAAGTCGTGATTCGATACAATTAAATATTTTCACGCTTTCGTCCAATATTTCTTTTAGGGAGGGTGGCATTTTTTTTCACAGCGAGGGCATGGCGATGGAAGACGCAGTTGCTACTACTACACTCCTTAGCTTTTAGTTTTGTTCCTGAGATATCACCGGACGTCTTCCCAGTAATGGCCTTCGAGCAGTCTGTGCACACATTAGCGAGTTGTTCTATCGGGCGCCACTCACTGTGAAATATTCGTCATTAATTTGAATTTTTCAGCGTGACTTGTGTTAGTCGGTAACGGCTTGCAGAGAAGAAGATCCTCTAGAAAAGATTCCAAGTACTGGGAATGGAACAAATATTATTAAAATTGGTAACACAGCAACATCCTGAGATTCATCCGTTTCCAGCGAAAAGTTAGTTGAGTACTCTGACGGAGGTTTTGAGAGTTTCTTTGAAGGATCTATACTTCAGCCTGCGATCAATTGAAAGAAAATCAATGTTATTTTCTTAATCACCAGGTCAGTACTCTGAAAAACCTGAACCAGTCAGCTGTTTCTGTCTTCGAGACGGAAGGTTCGGAAAGTTTTAGTAACGTGATTGTTTACAATAAAAAAATTAATTGAAGAGCACGTACTAAGAGCAATCATAAATAAGGAACACTGCACTGCGACTTGATTCGTTTTGACTCTTGACTTAATGCTGAATGAATTGCAAATGACTGAATGTAAAATTAAATAAGAGGTTTTACTACGCAGTAAAACATTTCCACATAATTCTGGAAAGGTAGCGATACTAACAATCGGGTCTGAAAGCAGAGCGAAATTCACACACAGGAGACGCAGTTAACGTGGCGCCGTCGAATATCTCTGTATTTCTGAAGGAAGCCAGTTAAGGTCAGAATGAGGGGTTAGAATTTGATCGAAGCATGATGCAGTCTGCGTGATTCGCCGACGTCCTCGATATATTACGTAGTTCGAAGCAGGTGCCGGCGAGCAAAGCTGACTGAGGTGGCGGATGACATGCACTTCACTCGTTAATACCCGCTCTTTTCACTTCTTCAGTGCATGCAGCAGGAGCTAAATTATTACTACCCAATACTTATACACAGTTCATGGCCGCACAAATTCACAATTTTGAGAATTTGTCACATTTATTTTCTTTCTAATCTCTTCGCAGATGACTTGATGCTCCGCGAAGAACAGTTTATAAATTGCTGGTCTAATCTAACCGTGCATAACCCACGACCCGCTGCCTGGTTGTTTGTGTTCCGCGCGCACAAAATCCCAGGGAGCACAAAACAGAAATTGGTCAAACACTTAGGGAAGAAATGAAAATTATAGGAATTTGAAGTTTTTATGGGACTGGGTCTCCCCCCCAATACCCCTTACCAGTATTGGCGCGTATTGTAACGGTGCGCCGCTGTTGTCCTGACGTGGAATACGATTATTCAGAATCTCTACGTGAAATTCATCTCACTCGCCAAATTCTCGTCCTGGTGCTCAGTACTCTAATATTTTCCTAGGTCCTAGCAGCTCGCTTCCCCGTATTCGACTCTTACGCTGTTCTCTGCTTCATAAAAATATTTCTCTCTATCTTAAGCGGTCAAATCTTCCCCCCCAAGACAAAACCTTTCAGCTAGCACCAACAACTCTTCTCGAACGGACAACCCCAAGGAAAGTACCTTGGGACAACCCGACGTACACCGAATCTTCCTGTCGCAAATAACCATAAACTACGGGGCACACTCCATCGCAAAAGTCACCTTGGACAGCGCTATAAACGCACCGGGCGTCTCTCCAATAACCCGTCGGTAGGACAGTGTGGCTCCCCTTACCTAATTTAAACCCATGAAGACCACCCAAGATCGCCCAGAGAAACGGCAGGAGAGATCGCTCCCAACAACGTATGCGTGCAAGAGATAAAAGAAAAAAGAATATTGCTTGTTTAAGCAGGCAGGAAAATTATCAGAAGGCATCACTAATTGGCAGTAGCAACCCACAACAGCGTAGGAAGGTAATTGGGTTTACTTAAACAGTGATAAGTGCGCAGCCAGTATTTCTTATTTAGCGAAATAGTAAAAATTTCAGCCTCCCGGTTTGATGCTATTTGTGTTATAATAACGTCTTTGACTATGTCTAAAAAGAATATAGTCTGTGACGAGGTCCCCGTATTTCACGAGAATTGAAGTGAGAGTTGTTTTTTCGTTTAGAATAAAGGCGAAGCAACATGCTTAATTTGCCAAGAAACCATTCCAGTGTTGAAGGAGTTGAACGTAAAAACATTTCGATATAAAACATGTTGGCAAATACAATGCGTGTATGGGACAAATGAGGCAAGATAAAGCTAAATAATTGCAACGTAAATCAACAAATCAAAAATATTTTCAGAAGAGTGACTGATTACAAGGAAATTGCAGCCAAGGCAAGTTTTTCTGTGTCAAAAATTTTAGTTAAAAAATTGAAATCATACAAAGATGGAGAGTTAGTTAAAGAATGCCGGAAGAAGTGGCAAATATATCGTTTCCAGAGAAAAAAATATCATTCTAAAGGTTAGTCTTAACCGTATGACGGCAACAAGAACAGAATAAATGGCATTAGATGTTGAAAAAGCATTAAAGGAGAAAATATCGGATGTCACGTGGATTTTATTCGCCGAAGATGAAAGCACAGACGTCACTGGCACTGCACATATGTCAATTTTGATCCGTGGTCCTGAATGTGATTTCAATGTTACCGAGGAGTTGCTGGATTTAGTTCCTGTGAAAGACACAACCAAATGATTAGACATTTATTGTGCAGTTAAAAAGGTCTTGGTAAAGTATGATATGAATTTTAAAAATTGCATGGTATTTCCACTTATGGAACGCCAGCTATAGTGGAGAAGAACCAAGGATTAGTGAACTATGTAGCAACAGATTGCAAGGGCGTGGGAAATGTTATTGTTGCATGACATTGTCTCTTACACCAAGAGAGCTTTGTGCGAAAACAATTAAAATGGAACATGTAATGAAAGTTATTATCAGAGTAATAAACTTTATTCGTTCCAAAGGATTCGGTCATCGTCTGTTCGGAAAATTCTTGTCCCAGTTCTACTCCCAATATGATGATGTATTTTATTTTACATAAGTTCGTTGGCTAAGTGCCGGGAAAATGTTGAAACGGGTGTATGACTTGCGTGAGGAGATAATACATTTAAAACAAAGTCCTGATCAGAATCTGGTATCAGACTTTGAGGACAAGGAATTGGTATCAGATTTATCCTTTTTAGTCATCATGACTCAACATCTGAACGAGCTAAATACGAAGCTTAAAGAAAAAAAAATCACATGATACACAACCTGTTTCACTTAATTCAGTCCTTTGAAGTTAAGCTGGTTTTAAGGAATTCACAACGTAAGTCTGGTCAATTGTTCAATTTTCGGACAATGAGTGATTTTGCTGATAGTTCGGACGATCCTATTAGCTTCATTAAATATGCATCACTAGTAGAAAATCTTCAAACAGAAGTCATCGTTCTTTCCACGTTTACAAGTGAGTCACGGAAAACTTCTAATTTGCTGCCACCGGGAATCGAACCCAGGGTCTTCCAGTTACGCGCCGACTCACATACACTAACCAGACTCACATACACTAACTACCAAGCTAATTAGCAGGTTGCTTCTACGAGACCCGCATAATGCTGGAGATTAACCAAAGTTGGTAAGCAGCAACTGAACAAATAATTAAAAGTCGATATTATTTAATTATTTGTTCAGTTGCTGCTTACCATCTTTTGTTAATCCCCAGCATCTGCCAATTAGCTTGGTAGTTAGTGTATGTGAATCTGGAGGAATTCGAGGCACCTGTGGTGCCCTGTGGTGCATTGGAAGCATTTCCGGCGCATAACTGGAAGTGACTGGGTTAGATTCCCGGTGGAGGCTAATGAGAATTTTTCCGTGAGTCATTTATAAACGTGGTAAGAGCGATGACTTCTGTTTGATGTTCCTGGTCCACGACAAATGTCTGTATTTAGTATTTATTAGTAGAAAATCTGTATGCAAAATGAGTTCAATCGTCGATTTTAAGACGTTAGAAAACTTAACAAAATTTTGAGGTGTTCTCAATACCATTCGCAACTAATATTGAAACGGCGCCCGTGGATTTTCAGAAAGAGCTTTCCAATCTTCAAAATACCTCGAAATTGAAGGCTAAATTTGCAGAAGTTTCATTACTAGAATTTTAGAAAAACAACTTGCCTTGCGAAATAAAGAGATTAACAGTCCACGCTCAAAAAAATTACAACATTATTTAGAAACACTTACTTATGCGAACAACCATTTTCTGTAATGAAACGAGTGAAGTCAAGATTTTGTTCTCGCTCTAACTGATGAACCCGTGGATTGCTGTGTCCAACATTGAACCCGTTATTGAAAGCCCAATAAAAAAATAACAATGTCAAATTTCTCCTTAGAAACCTATAACAAACAAAAAGGTTTCGGCGACGCATGCAACGTTTTTACAATTACTTTCTGTACACGTCTTCATTGGTTTTTAGTTTTTTAATGTTTCGTTTTTGGGATTTTTGGGAATCCTTTATGTGTGAGGGGCGAACCCCTTGCGGAATGTCGTTTTCATTCAATCTCAAATTGGCTTGTAGGTATTAAAAGGTAGCGCACCCGTAGTCTAAGCTTCGTTAGTTGAACAGTTATACTAAAACTTCTAGCTAAACCATCTGCTTAATATTACATATAAAAGTTCCAATTTCTTACATTTTAATTATACTTATTTTTACAAATACGAAACTGTGAAAAATATTTTTGTTTTCCAAGATTATAGATACACTTCCGGCTATCAATCGTCGAAACGCGTCGCATATATTTTTAGGGTCCCAATCCTTTTAATCAAGGTATTGTTTTGGTAACATTCGTTTAAATTAAACATCCAAGATTCTTGAATAACGCTGAACCATTTCAGAGACGAGTTGGTATTTGTGGCGAAATGGTGTCACCGTGGAAACAACTAAGCCCAATAGGCGCCCACTGTTCTTATGGCATAAATGTAAAATACATTTTATAGATAAAAAATTCGAAGACAAATCTCATCATGTTTTCCGAATTTCCGAATCTTCAATATAGCATATTTAGCGCGCTCTATTACTTCTCGTGTCGTCAATAAATGATTTTAAAATCAGTAAAATATGTGAAAGGTACGTTAATGAAAGAATCTATACTTATTCCTATCGCCATAGTTCACACGCAATCAAATTTTCAAAACGGCAAACTTACTTAACTGTTAGGAATACCAGTGCAGCTGTTTAAAGCACAGGAGAATAGGAGAAGCACTCTTCAATTTCTCTGCAATATCATTTTAATAAATAACGCACTTAAAATCAAAAAAAAAAAAAAAACAAGTTGAAGAATTATAAAACCAATAACGAAGTGTAAAAACCTTCATTTTTGAAATCCGAATTTGAGTTTTCTATATTTGGAATTTATTTACAGTAACTTCAATTTCTGATTTAGGTGAATATTTGTCTGGTTTTTGTTGGATTCACTAAATCAGTTGAAGTAAAAACAATTTAGAGATCTATTTGTATGGGATGGTCCTAAGCTTTCATCGTTGTTGTCGTCGTCACTACTGTTTTCGCTGTCGTCGTCGGCATCGGTAAAGTTGTGTATGATCGCGTCGTCATTATAAATTCGTCATTCTTGTTCATTAACACCGTTGGTTAACCATTCTTTTGCGTATTCTATATTATAGTCCTCAAAGCCAGGGATAGATTGACACACAGCTGCAACTTCTTCAGCGAAATCTCGAGTGTTGGCACCGTTTTCACTGTATTCTTGAATAATTTCCTCAGGCCTTAGTTTGTTCCATCCTTTTGTTACATTGTTCTCGGTAACATTTTCTCATGAATCTACGAGCATGTAGCAACAATTTTAATTTTTTGAGAAGGAAATGACACTATCCTGGTTCCGTTCACTCAGAAGTAAACGGCGAAGCAACTATTTTCTGGACACTCGTTTAGATTTCCCGATAATGCCCTGGTCCATTGACTGAAGAGGTACGGTTATATTTGGGGGCAGAATCATAACCGTGAAGTCGTTACCAATTTTATACAACTGGTCAACTGCAGGATATATAGACGCATTATCAATGATCAGTAACACTTAACAAACCTTTCCCTCTTTTTCCGGTATTCTTTTACATTCCCAATAAAAACGTTTGAGTATCATTTGAAAAAATATCCGATGTCATCCACGCACTCTTCTGCACTTTGTAGGTAAAGGGAAGGTATTTCACATTTTTGAAACACCGGGGTTCCTCGCTGTTAGCAATCACCAATATTGGAAGACGGTGTTTACCACTTGCATTGAAACAAACCATGACTGTAACTCTGTATTTGCTGACTTTGTGGCCAGAGGCTTTCTTTTCAGCAGCGAGATGCAAGAGTCTTTCTGAAGAGCGAACACCAGTTTATAGAAGTTTCATCAGCATTGTACACAACGTCTCTACATATCCCTGAGTATTAACGTATTCAACAATCTTCACTTTGAATTCCTCGGATGAAATAACATCGCCTTATAAACTCTCGCCTTTAATTTGAAATTCTCTGATGCCATGACGCAATTTGAACTTTTGCAGCAAACCACTGCTAGCTTTGAAATCGGGGTGGGGGGCATTTAATTTTTTACATCAGTCTAGAGCTTTTTAATAATTCAATGAGCCCGATATTGGGTCTTTCAAGATTCGTCTTTGTGTGAACCACAAATATACGGGCTGTATTTTTAGCTGTTTCTAACGTTTTCCTCATATTTGGCACTTCATCATAATTTAGTTTAGAAGCATTCTGAAATGGAATTTTCCTTTTGGTTTTCAAGTCACGTATTGTGTCTTATCCTTTGCATGTATTCTGGCTAAAGAACCTCTAAGTCAATTTAAAGTCTTTATTTCAGTCTGTATATTTAAAGTTTTGTCTTTCCTTTTAAGACATTTTGGTGAAGCCATATATGCATACTATATAAAAACACAGAAAACCCATAAGTACACATAGAAGCACAATCACGTTAAGAAACACACTTAGAACAGCAACAGAGCAATGTTCACCGTTGCAGAACAAAGCCCGCCTGAGGGCGGAAGGAAGAAAACCCGTACGGTAGGGCTTGTGAGTCAGATGGCGAGCTTCCCTCCCCATCTCTTTGTGGAAGTAGCCGCGTAACCGGTTATTCCACTTGTTCCCGCTCCGTAATGCATAGCCCGGCTGCGGTGATACTTCTTACTTGCTGCAATGTAACGTTGGACTTTGTATGTTGTAAGTATGTACGTACGTTATTCGACCCGTTCGGATTACGGATATTCTACTGTAATCTCACCCGTCAGCTGACGAAAAAAGAAAACCACAGAGACACGCGTGACCGCGTAATTCGCTCCTATAACCAAAACGTCGGAATCCTGGGAAACGTTTTGTCAACAATATATACATTAAAGTACACTCACATTCCATCAGGAATATCAGGGTTTTGAACAAATGAAATGAGCGTTTCCGAACATCTAAATTTGAACCCATGATTCTTAATAATAATACCTCAATTTTGGAATAAAATACTAAAAGTCATTTCAAGAAATTCCATGTAAAATGCTTTTCAAATTTCTTAAATGTAAATAGACAATGTAATCGCTCTGTCAACGTTATTTTATAAACAACGCCCTGCGACTGAAAAATTGTGTTCCGACACCGCTGGGATCGAACCCGAGAACTCTCGGTAACTAGTCGAGTGCGTTCGCATTTACGCTACGGCGTCAACAAATTTCTTATAATTAAATTTATAATTTTTAACTTTGGCCTTTTGTCTGTTATTTAAATATAAATAGAAACCTAAATAATTTTCTTTTCTCCCAATAGTTTTCTTATGACAAAACAGATACATGAGCAGTTTTAAAGAAGGTTAAGTAAAATATATTTACAACTTATACATATGATGTATTTTCATATGTGGCTGAAGACCCATACAATCTAGCTCCAATTTTAAAAAAAAGCAAGGGGCGGGGGTGCGAATTTCGCCGCGCACTACGAACACTGAAAGCGGCATTAGACTGTACTCTTGTACATTACCCCGTCCATACAAACAGGAATGTAGATTAGGTATAGAACGCTTTGCAGGAAAGAAGCATTGAGTTAAAAATGAAAGAAAATCCATTCACATTGGAAAATTCTACATCAACATAATTTTACAGATAAAACAAGCACTTCACATCGCAAAATTCAGTTATTTAGGCAAATGGCGACCGGAAATCTCCCACACATCAGATATTGTACGCAATTTGTACTCACTCACTCCTTAAGATGGTGTGGAAAGGAATTTACATTGCGGAGGAAATTACCAATGGTGGGGGCGATTTCTGCGAAAAACATCTAGCCAAATCCAAATAAATAAATAAGTGGCTCCATACACCTCATGCGTTCGCATTTGAAGAAAAGGCGTTCGTAATTTTAGATATGAACCCCCTAACAATTAAGTAATCCAAATATTATTGTCGGGATAAAGCTGGCAGAAAAAAACACTTTGGTAAAAGCATCAAGACAGTTTGTCACATTTTTGTTTTACAAAAATAAATCGTTGCAGAATATCAAGAGTAATGAATGCCAAGCCAGAAATAAACACAATTTATCTTGTTGGGATTTTGAAATTAGGCAAAATTGAAATCGTTCTTAACAGATGATTCCCACATAGCTTTCGTAATTTCGCGATCATTTCAATGTGAGAGTTACTACATTGCAGCTATGACGTGATACTAAAGGAAAGTCATGTGGGTCTGCACTTTGAGTCAATTTGTGAACGATCAGGTATTTATCCAGTTAGAATTAGTATTGGTACCTTCGAACGTACAGGCGAAAAAGGACGATATAAAAACTGAAATAATAATAATAAAAAACGATTTAGTTTAAATACGACAGTGACCTACCTAAAAATTGGATTTTTTGTAGTGTACTTAAAAAGTGTTTATAGAAAGGACGGAGAATTGTGAGAAATTAAACAAAGTTTCTACAGAAGAAACAATGAATTAAACAGAGAAGAAACTTTTCCAAAGCAATGTGAAAAGAATTGGATTGTCTATGTCAGGGATGGCGAACCTATGGCACGAGTGCCACTGGGTGGCACATGAACACAATTTGGGTGGCACACCAACCTTAAAACATTAACATTAAATGAAAATTTAATTACACTGACGGAAAAAATCCCAAAACCAAGAAGGGGCTGCGTTAGATAAACGACAGTTGTAAGGTTCTGAGAGTACATCTGTAAGATGACGTCTATGCAAATTTCGCGCTCGGCGCATACGTGTGGCGCTAGTAGCGCCCCTCGGAACATGCAAAGCAGGTTTGCTGTAAATACACGCTGTAACGTTTGTGAGCGTTAGTTATCGTTGAGATTCGACGTAGGGTGTTGATGTTAGTCAAGAATGCCTTTAAGAAGACGAGGAAGCTATTATCAACAGCTCACGGAGTTCGAACGAGGTCGTGTAATAGGGCTACGAGAAGGTGGATTTTCTTTTCCGCAATATTGCAGAACGACTTTGGCAGGAATGTCGTCACTGTGCATGATTGTTGGCAGCGGTGGTCAAGGGAAAGTACTGGCCTCAATAAGACCGAGTTCCGGCCTGCCAAATGGCACTACTGAGAGGGAAGACCGCCGTGTACGGCGTATGGCAGTGGCGCATCGTACCGCGTCTGCGGCAGCAATTCGAGCTGCAGTTGCCATCACAGTGACACAACGAACTGTTACAAATCAGTTACTTGAAGGACAGATCCGAAGCAGACGCCCTGCAGAGTGCATTACACTTACTCCAAACCACTGCCGTTTGCGACGTCAGTGGTATCAAGCTAGAGCTCATTGGAGGACGGTGTGGAGATCTGTTGTGTTTTCTGATGAAAGCCGGTTCTGCCTGGGTGGCAGTGATGGCCGTGTGTTGGTTAGAAGGAGGCCAAGTGAGCGCCTGCAACCAACCTTTCTGCGGCCGAGACACACTGGACCTACACCTGGAGTTATGGTCTGGGGAGCAATTTCCTATGACAGCAGGAGCACTCTCGTGGTTATCCCACGCACCCTGACGGCACAGTTGAAAGTCGGTCTGGTGATTCAACCTGTTGTGCCGCCATTCATGAACAGCATTAAAGTGGGTGGTTTCCAACGGGATAACGCTCGCCCGCATGCCGCTGTTGTAACCCAACATGCTCTACAGAGTGTCGACATGTTGCCGTGGCCTGCTAGATCACCAGATCTTTCACCAATCGAGCACGTATGAAACATTATTGGACGACAACTCCAGCGTCACCCCCAACCAGCATTAACCGTCCCTGTATTGAACGACCAAGTGCAACAGGCATGGAACTCTGTCCCACAAACTGACATCCAGCACCTGTATGACACAATGCATGAACGTTTGCGTGCTTGCATTCAACATTCTGGCGGTTACACCGGTTATTAATGTACCAGCATTTCACATTTAAAATGGCTCTTCTCGCGCTTACATTAAGCTGTGATCTTGAAACCTTAATCGATTAAATATGTTACCTATACAAATGTATTGCCGCCATTTCATTCCTCTACAACTATTTTTTCGTGGTGTTAGGATTTTTTTCTGTCAGTATATTTTAGAGATAATTTTTTCAACAGCATGTCTGTAGTGTTTTGTTGCAAATAACTGAGCTTTTGGCAGGAAAATAAATCTAGTGAAGAAATATCCTCCAAAAGGAGTAAATAAATCAACCTCACTTCATTTAATCGCCTTATGCATTAATTACCGAAAGTTAAGCATCATATGCACACCATTATTTTATCATTCTGCTCCTACGGACATCCACCACGAGACGTTCACACCTACTTCAGCTCAAGCCCCCATCTCTCCTGCTTCTCTCTTACCTTTGCAGGAGGGAGAGAAAACCAATCTGATAGAAATTCATGCGTGAAACAGCGAGTTCCTGTGAGAAATGAAAGTAACCTTGAACAATGGATGGAGAGATTTCCAATTTACAACTTGGCAACACTGCGAAGCCAGTCCAGAACTTCAGTTTGTCAAGAAAGGTTGATTTGTTTGTAGCAGCTTCTTCTTTCTCTTGTGTACTTTAATTGTTCCTTTGCTGGTGCTTTTGTATCCGGACCATGTAAACATGTTTTCGGTGGCAAAAATACAGAAACTTAAAAAGATATTGGGCGAGTATTTCAAAAACAGTAGACATCGGAGTTCGCAGTCATTGAGAAAAACAATTAGGATTTCTATTTGTTGCTTGTATACGGAAAAAGTAGTGTTCCGCAAATCCAGTTTATAGCGTCATTTTGAGAGGAATCGTAATAATGTGTGTTTCATGTCAAATGAAGAAAAAGGGAATACATTTCACAAAAAGTGAAACAATATGAAAAATAATCAAATTGTTCCATATCTTCTTTCAGTCCAAATAATAATATCACTGCGGCTAGTTTTGATTTATTTCGCTGTACTGCACAGCGTAGGAAGCCACTTTGTGATGGTGATTATTTGAAGGCGGCCTTCTTTGCCAGGTGTGACACTTTACTGAAAATTTTTCCCAACAAGCAACAAATTGTGAACGGAATTAAGGAAATGCCAGCCTGAAGGAACTCTCTTAAAGGTAGGATAAAAAGAATGAGTGAAGATGTTACATGTCATATTAAATCTTATTTGGACAGCGTGGATATGTTTTCACTATGGCTTGATTAAAGCACTGACGTGAAGTAACAAGCAAGGTTAGATATTTTTGTTAAATTTTCTTGTGGAAATGTAATTAGGGGGGGGATAGATTTTGCCAACTACAATCACAGGAAAAAATATAATGTGTGAAGTAAAGTAAAGCAGGAAATTGTAATAAAAATGGGGATTGACTTAAATAAAATACTATCTATGAGTGCTGATGGTGCCCATAACCTGAAGACAATAGGTTATGAACTGAACGTAAATGCCTTGGACATTAGCATTCAGCAACAAGTTTTGCACTAATGTTAATTTAAAAAAAAAGAGGTGCCACACTCGACACCAGAAAGTATTAAAGCAAACTAAAAGTGGCACACTATTCAAAAAAGGTTAGCCATCCCTGTTCTAGAATTTCCGCAACCTCTAATCTCAACTGATGAGGTTACTGGATAGAATATACTCGCAGGCATACACAATTAAATAACTTCGTTTCCATTTTATTTATATAAATATTTTTTGCAATAAATTATAGCTACTCATTGTACCCTAAATAAATATAGTAATGTTAATAGGAATTGTGTTAACTGAAAAAATGAAAATTTAATCTGCATAGATAAATTCGAATCAGCATGTGTATAGTTTTTTGAACAAGCAACAGTGGATGACCGTTTTTAATAATAATATACATTCAGTGTTATGCTTTACTAGCGAAATGATTCAGTGCTTTAAAACAAGATGCACGGTTAATTGGAATTTCAAAATATTGGCGTCTTCTTTCATTTCTGTTTACAAAAAGAAATGGAAAACATCAATAATATCAATAAATGGCAAATACGCCTTACCACCCTGATTGCACAGCAAAAGTGAGGAGAACCTTTGTTTTTACCACGTTTTTGGACTTTAGCTCTCCGCAGCAAGTTTTTCATGAGCGTTTTTTCAGCTACACTTACGATAGCAAGGGCTTAATAGCTCCTTTTTTTAAAAAAATACCACATCTGAACTGTCATTTATATCATCAGTTGCTTTCTTCCGTTATGGGTTATAACTATGAATAATAGATATCACCAACGATTGGTACTGCGATTAATTTCTTGCTGCATTTCATTTTTTTCGAAATTATCGTTTTGCGATTTTTTGTTCTATACTAAGAGCATCCTAGACAAAAGGAGTTTCTTAGGAGAGTTCTGTTGGAAGTTTGAGAGCCAGAAGTTCTGTTTGATTTGACGAGTTATACTATGCGTAGAGATTAAAAAAAGGTTGGTCACATGTTCAGACTGGTGGCCATTTTTGACAAATTGCCTCTATCTTGACTCCTCCACCATTATTTCTTGAAAATGTATTGAATATGATAATAACATATACAAATGCATTTTTTTTATTTTAATTTTTTTTCTGTTATAGGCAATTTGTAATTGTATTTGAATAACATAAAAATGGACACTGTGGAATTGCAACGGTCTCCCCAAAAGAAAAAGAGAAAAGAATCTGGTGAATCTCGTGTTTGTATTTTGTGCAAATCGCAGGGGCGAGAAATGCTGTATGGGACAGACTCTGGCCGTCAGCAAGTTAAAGCAGCTAGTGTTATGTTAAATGATGGTTTAATTTTAGAAAGAGATACTATTATTTTTTACCATATGACATGCTATAGACATTACATTCTAAAGTCAAAAAGAACAATCAAAAGGTCAGACCAAGAATCACCACAAGGTACGTCAAAAGACATAAAATATTCACAAGAAAGAGAACGCATGCCCAGAGTAAGTGGAACTAAACTACAGTCAACAGCATGCATTTTTCCAGCCAGTTCAAACGTAAGAAAGATACACAACTTTTACGCATCTGTGAACCTGGAAGAGCACAGGAATTTCTGGACGCAACGAAATTTTTTCAAGATGAAGTTTTTGAAAGAACTTGCACTTTGACTGACATATCAAGTGTGTTCGCCTCAGATATTATGTATCATTTTTATTGTATGAAACCATATATTAACAAATTCAAAACCGCGAACTCAACAGAAAGTGTTCTCGCGCGAAACAAAGATAATGCCGATCTGAGACGGTTTGTGGAGAGTGTGAATTTTCACACAAAAGGGTATGCACTTTCTGATCTTCGGGACGAATTAATGAAACAAAATCCAAACAATACGACAACAAACAGGAAAATGAAGTCTATGCTCATTGAGGTGTACGGTGACAGTGTAGGCTTCTCGTATCCAAGGAAAAAGACATTATCCCAGCTTGTATATGCATCAAATATTGATTATGCTTTGGTTGCGGATAAAGTACGATCTACTGATGTAATTAGAAAATGTGCTACTATACTTCGTGAAAAAGCACAAGGTTATAACTTTACATTAAGTGGGACGTTTAGTGATACAGCTGACCTAAAAAAATCTGAAATGGGGAATGAACAGTCACGGCCAATGCAATGGGAAAGGATCCTACAAAAATCAGCACCTTCATTCTGTAAATGAGCAAGTACTCAACGTAGATGTGACACACTGTTTCAGATTGCTTATTTCCTCATTCACAATGGTTTAAAATGAGCACCACTTCATATCGCCAACGCTCAAGCGATACACAATTTAAGTAGATCGAAAACACTCATTACCGTGTTCAACCGTCAAGGACTATGTTGCAGTTATGATGATGTACTTCGTCAAGACCAAACGCTAGCAAATAGAACTATCATCAGAGCTGAAGGACACCGTGTCCCAATACCACTTTAAATAAAACCTGACATCCTTGTCCGTAGTGTTATGTACAATTTTGACTGGGAAGAAGCGACAATGTCAGGCATGCATGGTACACATGACACAGTATTGGTTTTGTTCCAAGATCAACACGTTCGTAATAACCAATTGGATATTTTATTAGAAGAAACTGATGGTCCAGAAAAGTGCACAGGAACGTTTGGTATTGATGTTACAAAGCGAAGTCTCAATAAAGAAATAGGCGCTCAAAAACTACTGTATTATCAAAAGCCGAAAAAACGGTGCACTGTTTCCAATACCTTCATTCCAAACAGTGACATAAACACAGCACATGAAGTAAAAAAGGCACGCCAAGATTTGGATCTTATATGATTTCTATCTCGATTTTTTACAAAATCAAATGTAACTGAACTAGATTTCCCTGAAGAAGTTGACATTCCATCCAGAAATGCTTTTATGAGTGCATTGTCTTAGCATTCATTTCACAGGACAGTTACAGAATTTACCTCAATCTTGCCCTATCCTGCCACTCAGTATGATTCTACACTGCTGGCCACCCAAAATGCAACACCAAGAAGGAAGCATCCGATTGGAATGAAATTCGCAGCATGCGTCGCCCTCGAGAGTACATGCAAACGATTAGCATTGCAGGGCATATGCAAATCATGTGTGCCCGGCACGCCACCGATAAGCAGTATAAGAAGGGTGCACAGAAAGCGAAGTGTAAGTAGTGGAAGTAGCTGATTACTTACTCCATGTACAAGAAAAAGGAAATAACAGCTACAAAAATTTTGTTAAAGAAAGACTTACTGAAAAATCTAAACCTATCTTAGATCCTATTCACAAGGACCTTCCCAAAAAGAAGAAAGACAAATCTGGAGCTGAGTCTGCACTCCAAGCAACGAGTGATGCTCTTCGGTGCGTAGAAGTAGCACTCTCCAGAGGTTTAGATATAGAAACACTACTAAAATACGAACTGACATCCACATCTTGCTACCTAATGTGTGATGGATATTTTAAGAAGCCGAACAAATCACAACTAAGCAAAGAACTTGAGCGCCAGATTTTAAATAAGGATGATGTAATTACTCAGCTATAAACATCACAGGAAAAATTAGCTGTGGTGATGACTTCATGGCATACGCGCGAAAAGTGTACGTCAAACGGCTATTGTGCTAGACATTTGGAGAATACTTTGACTACTCGTGGAAAAATTTGTTAAAACTTTCAGAAGGCTGTTTGCGCATTGGTATTGTTTTTGACTTGTATGAAGAGAAAAGTATTAAAAACTGGGAACGACTCAGGCGGACAAAGGTTGATCCTATTGATGTAACTACCAACAACCCAAACACGTCTCTTCCTGTCAACATGGACACCTTCTGCGGTTCAAGCCAGAACAAAACCTGTTTTGAGGAACTATTCATTGACTGGATTAAAAATCAGGGAAACAGCGGAAGCTTTTTGTATTTAGGAGGAGGTCACAAACATACCCGAAAAATATGATTGAAATTGGTGGAAAAATATGATTGAAAGGTTCTGTAAGTTTGGTACCATCACTTTGTTGCGAATGTGAGGAAGCCGATGATAGGATCATTAAGCACTTTGGAAACATCGTTGAAACAGGATCTATTGAAAGAGTAATGATTGCCTCAGCTGACACAGATGTCATGGTCTCTGCACTATACCATTTAAAAGAGAGTTTTCAAAAAGGTGGTCTTAAGGAACTGTGGGCCGCCCCGGTGGCGCAGTGGTCTAAGGCGCTGGCCTCTGATCATTCGTCCGTAAGGGGTCCGGGTTCGAATCCCGGTCAGGCATGGATGTTGTGTTTGTCTTAAGGCACTGGCTCTCTCCCTTCCCTGGAACCAGTGACCCTAAATTAGGGACGGGCGACTGCCTATAGCCCATTGAGTTGTTCACGGTGGTCGTTAAACCTCCAACCAAAAAAAAAAAAAAAAAAAAAATAAGGAACTGTGGATAATCAAAGATACCCGAGCATCTTTTCGATACATACCACTTCACAAAATGATGAAAAATATGCACAACATTCTTTTATCCATTCTACCTGCCGTACAAAGTTTAACTGGTTGTGATACAACAAGCAAGATCTGAACAAAACTTATGGCCCTTAAAACAGCAATTTCATCAGGAAAACTTTTGACAGATTTTGGGGTTGCTTCTCTTGATAAGGAAATGATACAAAATGCTGAACTGTTTATTGCAAAAGTCCTTGGTTCATCAAAAACGAACTGTGATGGGGTTCTATGTGAGCAGTACCACAAAGCAAAGAATATAAATTTTTCTGAACTGTGTCCACTTTCCTCAACAATGCTGTTTCATATGAAGCGTACATATCTTCAATGCTACATATGGATAAATGTGCAAAAGGGAAACCCATCACTGAACCCTCTACAATACGGTTACACAGCAGAAGACGGAGCTTTTAAGCCGATCATAACGATGGAACATTTAAGACCCCTGAATTTGTGTCTCCCTGCACCTACAAGAAATATGCAAGAGCTAATATTTGCCCTTGCAGGATTGAAATGATATCTTGCTGTCCGTTTTGTAAATGTCAAGAGAAGAATCTTTGTTTAAATATTTAAACAAAACTGAAATTAAAAGAATGCATTATATAATTTATTGGTTTACTTTTCCGTTGTCATGTAAATGAAACGGCAACTTGTTTATTTGAGAATTTCATATAAAAAGGTTTAAGATATGATTTGGTATTACATTTGGAGCACATTCAATGATTTTTTTTTAACTTAGCATGCCTGAAAACATATAAATTGATATACAACAATCCCATACTGCGCATCAAGTTTATTTTTTTAAATCAATAATTATTCAAAATGGCGGACATTCCTGCATAATGACCACCATTCTGAACATGTGACCAACATTTTTTTATTTACTATACATAGTAGAAATAGCCAAAACGAACAAAACTTCTGGCTCTTAAAATTCCAACAGAAGTTTCCTATCTCCTAGACTACCTCTCCCCCACTGGCAACGGGACACAGAGTTTACTTCTGTGAACTCAATTAAAAAAAAACTTTCTTAACCATTCTGGAATTGGAACGGTCTCAAAAGTCGATCATTACCAAAAGTAAAAATAAAAAGGAAACACAACCCCATTCCTTTCATTCATATATGAGGAACAAGTTGCGTTTTTCGAATAAATTCACTCAGCATTTCCTGTTCTGTTCCAGAACTAAATAAAAATAAATAAAAATTCATGTCCGCACTTTCACACACTTTTAGACTGCGCGAATTAATCCAGCCGAGGTAGATCAAACACTCGAACCTGAAAAGAAAGGAAGCTCCACAGTTGGAAGAAAAAACAACACAGAACAAAACGAGTCAAAAATCTCACTCGTAGGTGCAAACAGAAAAAAAAATTAACTTACAAAATTTTCTTCTGTGATGAAGTTAGCGACATACCTGGAACACATAGTTTACTGGAACTTTAAATTTATCTCGGCTTTTCAGCCTAGACAGTTTTCAAACGCCTTTGATTTTAAAAGTGTTCAGAACTCAAAGGAATTAAAGCTATATATATGTAAATTTTTGTTTCTAAAATTACTGCAGGCTAATGTACACAATTTCAAATTTAGACGCAATAAAGGTTTTCTGACTTGTACATGCTTTTTTATGAAGCCATTTTGCTAAATATTTAACATGTGAGCGTGATTTAACGAAATTTCAGTATTAAGTTTGTATCCTTAATTCTCGTTGAGTTTTCGTGTCCTGGTTACTGTGTTTCCACATTTAGAAAAAGTACATTCTTCCAGATTATAATTTTCTACTGGTCCTCTTTCATCCGTGACGATAAATAACCGCGTCTCAATTTCAGGCGATAAGAAACATTATCTGCCAACAAGTAAGTGGACACCCCTGCAATCGACGATATCTGCAGTCCTGATACACGTCACGGCCGCAGCCGTTAAACATCGTGTGGGAAACAACAGCGCAAGCAGTCGCATGCAAGATGCCATGCAGCTCGGAGCTCTCTGATTTCGAGAAATGTGTAATCGTCGGGTATCACAAAAATGGCTGATCCATACGTAACTTATCCAGCGAGTTGAAGTACCCAAAATCGACAGTGGCCTACGTGATTGGCAGGTGAAAGATAAGAGGTGACTGTCGGAATGGGCCCCGACACGGCAGACCCACAAAACTGGGAGTTAGAGACCAACGGGTGCTGGCCAGAGAAATTCGGAAGAACCGTACCAAATCGATGGGCCACATCTGCGAGGAGTTTCAACAGGCACCCGGGAGTGTTATTTCGAGGAATACCAACCGCAAGGAAGCCCATCTGCTCGGTTATCATGGATGTGCTGTCACCCGCAAGCCTTTGATCACCAAGTCCAATAGTGCTGCTCGGCTAACGTGGTGCAAAGAACGTCCACAGTGGACCGTTGAACAATGGAAACAGGTTCTATTCAGTGGCGAATCAAGGTTCACCCTCTACCGTTTCGATGGCAGGGTCTGAGTTTGGCGTCTGCCTGGAGAACGCCTCCTGCCGGAATGTATTGTGCCAATTGTGAAGTTCGGCGACTGTGGAATTATGCTATGGGGTGTTTCTCCTGGTAAGGCACGGTCGCAATACCTGGTAGACTCAACGCCGAGACTTACTGCACCATTTTGGATGTCCATGCGCTTCCTACGTTGTGGCAGTTTTACGGGTTGGACCCATGTTACTTTCAGGATAACAATACCACCTGTCATGTTGTGAGGTCCACCATGGCTTGGTATGGTGGCAATGGGTTAATCAAATGGACTGTCCTGCGCAGAGCCCGGACCTTAACCCTATCGAACACCTCTCGGACGAGTTGGAGCGTCGACTTAAGTGTTGCCCCCACCGTCCAAAATCAGTGAAGGAACAGATCTATCTTTTCCAAGCCGAATGGAAGAAAATACCGCTAGCCGTCGTACAACGCTTAATTGAGAGTATGCCTCGGAGGGTCGCAGCTGTAATCGCCGCTCGTGGAGGCTCCACCAACTATTGGAGGTGAATAAACTTCGTTTTCCTTTGATATCAGATGTGTCCAATTACTTGTCTGGTAGATAGTGTATTTTCAGAAGTTATCAGTTTAATGCATTAAAGTCTTTCTTCGTATAAGCAAATTCATTGACGCCTTTCTTTTAAAATAAGTACCTGCGAAAAAGAATATTTTGAATTTAATATTCATCTGCTAGCACGTAAATTTACTCATATGCCATTTCCATTCGGTAACAATCAAAATGCTTGTGGAAGTGTTCTCATTAAATGACACAAAGCACACAGGTAAACGTTAAATCAATGGTTCCATGTAGCGAAACTTTAGGACGCAGAAAATGCTTTATTTTATATGAGTTATCTTTGTAACAAAAACATTTGCGTTTGCAATATCAAATTTCTGGTAATATATGATATATTGCAAACCTGGTCTTTGAAATAAAATATTGCGGAAAGAATGTTATGCCACGAATCTGGCATAATGATATATAATTCCTGCGAAGATCTCAAACACGGAAAACTAACATACATGGTTTAGAAATAGGGCTGAGAGCAGAATAAAACAAGCATAAACATATTTGGGACATTCGACTAGAAAACTTTAGTTCTTCAAATAAATATGATGTAAACTGGAGACAGTTGAATTGCTAGAGGAACAATAAAATTTCGCCAGCGACATTCAATGATAATTTAGAATTATTTTGATATCAGAGGAAGTGGAATTGAAAACAATTATGACGAGCAGTTGTGTGTAACTTACAATATATGACGAAGAGCAGGAAAGATCAGAATAACACTCTCATTATAGTAAACGTTGATAGAATAGATGAAACGTTAGGAAATTACCGTAAATATATTATGTGACATTGTTTGTTTCGAAAAAGGCAATCTCAGACGAGAAATGGAGGTAACCCGAATGTTTATACACCTAGTGATCACTGAAATATGAAAACCCCTATCAAAAATGGATACGGTCGGTTAATCATGTGATTATCAGAGAGCGCACAATTATTCGACAGACGTAGCATATACAATGTATCAGTGCAGCGTAAGTAGAAAAAACCGAAGTGTGATCGTTTGTTAAACGAAATGATTTATCCAAGTTTTAGTAAGCACAGTTTGTAGGAGCTCAGAGAACGGGTACCTCGATTTCCAGAACGGCTTGCATTGATTGTCTTTCGAGAGCTGCCGTAGTTGAAGTTTATTCGGGCTAGCCTGAATTTGGTCAAATTACGACCCTGAGTCAAAACTTCACAGGAAAGCGAAAGCTTGATGTGAAAGGCGAGCACCGGGCTACACAAATCGTAGAGGATAACAGACGCAGCACTGTTCAACATTTGACTACTCAACACCACCGTGGTCATGACGGAACAGTATCTGTCGTGACCATACGTCGCAGGATTGCACGTATGGTCTATAATAGCAGATGACGGCGACGAGATCAATTCCTAATCACGGTTCATCGGCGTAAAAGACTCACCTGGTGAAACTATCATGCAAGTTGGACGTCGGATGATTGAAACAAAGTGTGCTGGTCTGATCAGTTGCATTTCTTATTCTACTCCATAGATGGTCGTGTACGTACTTAAGGTGAACAACGTAAAGCACTCAATCCGTCCTGCATGTTTTCCACAGTGCAAGGCGATGAAGACAGTTCTCTGGTATGGGTCCTGTTTACCTGGAAGGAATATGGACCTCTGCTGCACGCTGAATAATGTATGACTGCCTACTACTATCATGAAGTGCTTGCTGACTCTGTATACTCAGCAAAGTTGCTCTTTTCTTCGGAATGGCGGCGATTTCTATCAAGAAGGCAGTGAGTCGAGCCACAGATCGAATGTTGTGCAGGAATGCTTAAGAAATACAGTTCAGACTTTCAGCATATACACTGGCGGAAATTGAAAAAAGGACACCAAGAAGGAGACGTCTGATACTAAAGAAATTTATACAGCATAATAACGGAATACCGAGGATGACGTGATCAAAACATTATGGCAAAATACAGCTGTATTTGCTGGTAAACTGAAAAATAACATTTCCATGTAATATGGTTATAACGAAGTTGAACCGCCATGAACTGCGTCACACTGTACAAGTCTGGCATGTAGTATGTCGTACAGATGTTGGATGTAAGTTTGGGGTATTGAGTTCCCCGCATCCTCAACCTGGACGCTTAAATCGGGGATGATCGTGGCTGGCCGTGGAGACGGGATAAGTCGTTGTCCCATAAAATCCCACACGTGCTCAATGGGGGACAAATCCGGTGAACGTGCAGGCCATGGAAGTTGTCTCACACCCTGAAGTGCATGTTGCGTTGCACGTGCCGTGTGTGGGCGTGCGGTATCTTGCGGTAAAACACCACGATGGACCGACCTTACAAATGGCACAACAACGGGATGAATGATGTTGTTGATGCAGGAGGTGCTGTTTAACGTACCCGGTACAAACACTAGTTGTGTACGGGAGTGATAGCTGAACGCTCTCCACACCAGGAGTTCAGGTGTAGGCCCTGTGGGTCGCTGGCGGATGCAAGAAGAGTGGAGACGCTCCCCTGTGCGTCTGCGAACACGCATACGGACATCGGAGGCTCCCAAGCAGAATCTGCTTTCATCGCTGACCACGACAGATCATCATTGCGTTCTCTAGTGCAGACGTTGGCGACACCACTGCAGCCATTCTTGAAGGTGGGCTGGAGTCAGTGGTACTTATGCCAGAGGCATACGTGCACGTAGTCCTGCATCCAGTAAACGGTTTCGAATTGTTCTCACAGTCACCTGAGGTGCAACGGCAGCTCGGACTTGCGTCGCAGTGGATGTTCTGCTTGACATCGCCGCTCTTCTTATGCGTCGCTCGGTCCGCTCATCAGTTCGTCTGTGACTCCCGGTTCCACATCTTCTCGTGTGGGAATGTTCCTCGGACCATCTACGCCACCATCATACCACCACCGGTACTTCCCCTCCAATTCGTTCCGCAATACAACGATACGACCACCCGGCCTCGCGGAGTCCGACTAGACGACCTCGCTCAAAGTCCGATAACTGCTGAAATCGTATACGCCTTCCATGTTCAGGCATTGAGCTTCTTGAGGGTCTTCGCACGTGTCCGTACGCCGACGACTGATTACATTCACTTCGCCGTACTCCTTAAATACCACCGACGATAATTTGCATTAAATGTTAGGCTGTGGCGTAAGCACCCACCATTTGGTTCCGAAACTAAGATCAAACCAACGTAAACTTGACCCCATTAACATATGTAAATTTCATGATCGTCCGCCAATTCCTTCTTGGTGTTCTTTTTTCACTTTCAGCCAGTGTATATCATCACATCCATAAAATTTCGGTTCAATATGATACTTCCTTCTTGGTGCGCAAACTTCATTGGCCGCCCCGGTAGCGCAGTGGTCGTTGAACAGACAAGTTGCAGTTTGTTCGGCTCCTGCGTAGAAATCAACGTTCGTTTGTTTACTTGTTCCTTTTGTGGTATTTCGTCGTTTTGTGTTTTGGTTTCAGTGTTTCGTACCCTCGCTTCACGAGCAGGGAGGCTGAGTGCCGAGTGGGTGCTCATTTTTTGTTTTTGTTTTTCATTTTTGTGTGTCGTCAGTTACGACGCATGAGTTTTGGTGGGCCAGTGGTCGAGAATGTCCACTACACTGTGAATAAGTCACTGTTGGCTACAGCTGCTTCGTCGATTGCTGATATGTCTTCGCTTCTTAGTTCTGTGTCTTCTTCGGGGAATGCTGCTTCGACAAATGCTGCTGGACTTCCAGAGACTGTGCTTCTGGCCACACGTGTGCCGGCTGCGTCTAATATTCCTGGTTCTGCTAGTTCTACTTCAACGTCGTTCGCTCAAACTGTGGGAAGTACCTCATATATTTCTAGTGATTCTGCACCACATTTCAAACGTGTAGCTTCGGCGTTGAAAATTATTCTTCCAAGTGATTCACCGCAAGGTAAGCAATTGTCGTCTGCCTTATTATTAAGTGTTTTCATTCCTGCTTTGCGTGACACCCCCCTCCCCCAGTATCTGCATGCTGTGTCGAAGGTCGTTCCAGCCGAAAGCATTGTGTCCATTATTCGTTTGGGTGGAGAGGTGGTTGTTCACTTCACCCACCAGCAAGCAGTAGATTTAATTATAGTTCATGGGATTGATATTGGGTCCTTTCATCTACAACCTGTCGCTGCAGCCCAAAGACCAGTTACGGTGACCCCCTCTCCTGTACCAATGGCTGTTCCTGATTCTCTGTTGATTGATGCCCTCAACACGATGGGTGGTGTTGTGGGACTGACCAAGATTCTTCCACTTACAGCCCGTGAATCCCCCGTGAAACATGTGCAGGGTGGGCGCCGCCAGTACCGGGTTATTTTCCTAACTTCTCAGTCAATTGCGGAACGCCCTGCAATTCTGGAATTAGTCATTGATACCCGGTCGTACATTTTTAATCTTTTTGCAAGGGTTCAGTGCTTCCGCTGTAAAGGAGAAGGTCATCTCGCTTCTGCATGTCCTCATGCTACTCCTGGTGCTAGATCTGATTCTTCATTAGCTACTACAGTTCCGGTGGCCGCTGGCCCTGCGGATGTTGTGCAGGCCGCTGAGGCACCTTCTCACATTATACCTTCATCAATTTTTCCTGCTGTTTCTCCAGTCGTTCCTTCCCTCCCTGTTCCTGTCGTCGTACTGGATGGTTTGGAGCCACTCCAATAAGGATTTTCCATCACTGGAAGTGTCTGCACCTAAATCACAGCGTAAACGCCCCAGTTCACCTGGTGTTTCTACTCGTTCTTCCCGTTCGTCTCAACGTCTACGGTCCAAGAAACCAGCCCATTCTACCTCGGGTTCACCTAGCCATCATAAGCCAAATTCTGAATTACTAGTTTCGAACCGATTCGCATGTCTCCAGGATGATGATGTTATGGACACGGTCGCCCCTGGTCCTGATGACACTGCAATGGTTGACTCTGACAATGATTCTCCTTCTCCTACACTTCTTGACATTTCTGCTATGTTTGAAGAACTTGCGGTGCCTTTGCACCCTCTTACCTTATATGATCTGTATTCATTGATCACTCGCTCGCGTGAGGCGAAGTTGATCACACTACTTTGCATTTTGAGTAAGCTTCACTTGCTGCCTGAAATGATTGCACAGCTAAACCAGTTCCATGCATTTATAGCTAATGTTACTTTGCCTGGCTGGACTGAGCAATATGCTCGCCGTCTGGGCTACTTACTCAAGATTTTGAGGGCTGAACTGGAAGGCTGGATGCAACCTACCAGTGATGTCCTTGTTAACACTACTTAGCTTTAATTGTAGAGGGCTTGCGTCTTCTGCGGCGAATGCTTTGGTTTTCGAGGACGTTCGTTACCTGGGGGCTAGTATTCTCCTTCTCCTGGAGACGAACTGTTCCTTGGATGCCGGAGTGTTCCCGCTGGAGACGCTGGCCGTACATTTTTATCATAATTACCGGACCCATCTCAGGTCTGGTACCGCTATAGAATTTCATGTGCGTTTTCATTCTTCCCTTTCTGATCTTGTTGAGTCACAGAGTCTGCTGGGTTCTTTTCAACATATTTCTTTTTGTTTTTGTTGTAAACGTATTCATATTTTCAATATCCATATTCCGCAATCTGCTACGGATGCAGAAACTCTCCTCCAACATCTTTCTTCTATCCTTTCGACCCTCCATCCAAATGATACAGTCATTGTTGCAGGCGATTTCAATGGCACTTTGCAACCCGGTTTTGACCGAGATGGTTCAACCGAAAGCCGTTCCGACCTTGTTTCCAATCTCACTCAACTCGTTGTTAATTTTGATTTGATTGATGCATTCCGTTCCCTCCATCCCCGGTCCAAGGAATTTTCCTGGTTCCCCCGGCTGCTTCACGCTCTGTCGCAGCACGCCTAGATAGATTCTATGATTCCAGTTTTCTCCATTCATCTCTAGTTGAAATTACTCATCATCCTTCCGTTTCGTCAGATCATCGCCCCGTTCTTTTTAAAACTTTTTTTTGCATTCTTTATCCGCAGTCTTAGCAGAAATTCTTCTACAGCATATTGAAAATAAAGTCATATAAGAATTCCCACAAAAACCTAGTCTCTATATCCGTTACGTTGATGACATCTTGGTAATTTGGCCATATACCATAAATCAGTTACAGCAGTTTGTCAACGCCATGTCTGCTCAATACCCTCCATCAAACTCACGATAGAACTTGAAAATAATTTCGTCTTACCTTATCTTGACTTTCAAATTACTCGTAACCCTTCTGACAATTCCCTGTCTTTTGCCGTTTATCGAAAACCTACTTCCACACCCACTCTAATCCCGTACAATTTTGCTCACATTTTTCAGCATAAAATTTCTGCTCTGCACTTCCTATTTAGAAGAGCATATTCACATTCTTCTAGCCATTTCGCCAGAGCTCAAGAACTACAATGGATATCATCCCTCGCTAAAAACCATGGTTACCCGGACAACGTTGTTAAGGGAGTGCACAATAAAGTACGGTTTTCTATGTCAACTGCTTTAATTAGTGAGCAAGTGCCTAAAAAGTATGTTGGATCTGTTGATTTTGATCCACATATTGTAAACCTCCTTACCAACATATGTTCTCGTCATAAAATACAATTTGGAATACGATCATGCAATCTATATACCATTATCCGCCATGATCGTGACAAAATTGACAAAGGGAAAAAATGGGGTGTGTATGTTATTCCTATGCTCGACACAATCTCTGGTGAACTAAACAATCATTATGTGGGTTCTACCAAAAGAAATTTGGATATGAGATTAAATGAACACAGATATGATCTAAAAATGAATCACCAAAGCACCTCTTTTGCAAGAACCATAAGTGCTGGAAATTCCATCGCAGACTGGGACAACGCTAAAATCATAAACACACCTAACTCTGTTTATTCCTTGTTATTTGCAGAAAGCCTCTATATTTCGGCTTATAATACACGTTGCTGTAATGACTATTATGCTTATGTTTTACCTGAACCTTGGAGCAATCTTGTTGGGAAGGACAGCACAATAGCAATTGCTTCTGTTAAGTGATCATTGGCTAACTATGCCTTTTTTTTATTGTCTTGTTATCTGGTATATCATGTGACATTGACATTACCTTTCCCATGATGCATCTACTCCACGTACTTAAGACAAGCATGTAGCCACATGGTGAAATTACATCTGATGAAGGTGTCAATGTGACACCGAAAGTGCTCATGTGTTTTTAAACTGTATATAGATTTCATTTTTTAGCTGAATAAATATCATCGTGCAACAAGACGGATTTCTTTTAATACTACCATTCTTCCTCTGTTCCCCCTTCCCCAGTCTGGTCGCTCGACGATTCAGTTTTTACTGATCCTGTTTTCTGTGCTGAAATTCGCTCTATGATCTCGTCTTCTGTGCAACAACGTTCTTCGTCTGACGACCCAGTGGCTCTGTGGCTTTCCACGAAAATTTCGATTATTTCTTTCGCACGTCAGTTTTCTTTCTCTTCCCGTACTTCTCGCTTTCAAGATATTGATGTTCTCCGTCGTATATTGCAGATTATTTCTCCTTCTGACCTTCTTTTCCCATGTTTCAAGCTCAGCTTCGTCGTATTCCGTTTACTTTTGCTTCATCAGCCCTTACTCGTCTGAAATTCACTCACTTGCGGTTTCACGACGACCCCTTTTCTAGTTTGATGTCCCTTGAATAGTATCATGTTAAAAGCAACACAATATCCTTTCTTTCACTACCTGACGGATCTACAGTTACCGTCCCTTATCGTATCTGTGAACTTACATTTTCCCATTATTCCGATCGTTTTCAACACCGACTCCTTTCTCCTGCAGATACCTCCCATTCTTCTTCATGTCCTCCCTAAGGTTCCACATTGTTTTTTTGATTCTCTTGTTTCTCCTATCTCTCCTTCTGAAGTCCGCTCTGCAATGTCCAGTCTGAATGACCGTTCTTCCCCTGGCGCGGAGGGTCTTCCGCTCTCATTTTATAAGAAGTTTCTTCCTTCTCTCCTCCCGCTTCTAGTTGCTTGTTTTAATGCCGTTTTTACTTTTTCAAATTTTCAGTCTTCTGATTTCACTTTTGCTATTCTCCGTCTCATCCCCAAAACTGAAAACCTTGGTCTTTTTTCTAACTGGCGTCCTATCTCTATTCTTAATACTGACTACAAAACCTTTGCTAAAATTCTCGCTTTTCGCTTCAATACCGTCTTGCAGCATTTAATCCACCCCGATCAAACTTACACTATTCCCTCCCGTTCGATTACTACCAACATTTCCATCATTCGCAACTTATATTTTCTTGCTTCCCAACTTTCCGAACCACTCGCAATTTTTAATATTGATCAGAAACAAGCTTTTGACTCCATTAATCACTCTTATCTCTTTGCTGTTCTTCGTCATTTTGGCTTTCCTACTCTTTTCTGTCAAGCTCTTATTAATCTTTACTCTCACTCTTCTTTCCGTATTCGCACTTCCACATTCATGACAGCTACCATCCCCTTTGACAACGGGATCCGGCAGGGTTGTCCCCTTTCGGGTCAACTTTTACGCTTGCATTTGAACCTCTCTTAATTTGTCTGCGTTCTCGTTTGTTTTCTGTGATTCCTCGCAGTATTGCTCCTGCTCGTCACCACCGCATAGTGTTGTCTGCATATGCTGATGACATCACTCTCTTTTTTCGCACTGAACGTTCTTTCGGTGTTGTCCTTTCTGCTTATCGTGAGTATGCTTCAATTTCCGGTTCCGAACTTAATATGTCTAAATCTGTCGGTTTGTGGGCCGGATCGTGGGTGGCACACGGTTATCGACCTTGGGGTGCCCGTTGGCCATCCTCGGTCATTAAACTTCTTGGTGTGTACGTTGGAAATCCCGTGGCGGTTGCTGATGCCACATAGATTCCTTTGGTTCAGCAGCTCAATCGCCGTGTTGCTCCTTTTTGCCGGTTCAAACCTTTTTTGTCCTTTTTTAGCAGAGCACATCTGGTTTCTTCCTTTCTTCTTCCCATTCTGACACATTCGTGGTTCGCTTATTTTCCCTCGCCCATTTTTCTCCAATCCGCTCAACGTTTGATTACTGATTTCATCTGGAATAAAGTTCACTGGGTTCATCGTTCTACTCTCGTCCTTCCTCTGTCCTTTGGAGGTCTTGCCCTCCCAGATCTTTTTCAAAAATCTAATGCTATTTATCTTCAGACCTTTCTCCGTTCTTTTTCTCATCCTCAGATTTCATCGATTACTATTGGTGATACTTTACTTTTACCTCGCAGTCCGTTTCTCACTCTCGCTACTTTCCTACGTATGGATCTATTCCCCCTCATTCCAGATCACTTTCCCGATACTTATCGCACCGTTTTTTTCCTCTGGCGTTCCTTATGTCCCGTCCGTTTCCCACCTACCTCAACTAATGATCTGCTTGCGGAACCTCTCTTTTACTCTTCTGCACTCCGTTCTCCCTCTTCACCGTACTTGTGCTTCTCCACCTGGTTCGCCAGCGGCGTGGTACAGGTATCCCAACTTGTAGATGCTTCTCCCCGCTGGAAGTCTCTTTCCCAAATCGACCCCCCTCTTGCTGACACTCCCTTACATCGCGCCCAACTCCGGTTGCTTCATTTTCAGCTTCAACGCCTTTACCCGTCCATCGTGAGTTCTTTTGGGTTAATTGTTTCTTCTTCGGCGTCCCCTTGCCTTCCTTTTCTGGTTTATTTGAATGATGTTCCCTTTCTGGTGCATCAAGTTACTGCAAAACTCTTGTACCGCCACTTTCTTACTTATTTTAGAGCACCTCTCGCTATTCCTTTTGTGCCTCCTGATGAAACCTCTCAGACATGGATCGATTCTCACACTTCTCTGGCTTCCTCAAAAGCTACTGATATTCATTGGCTACATCTTCATCGTCGCTTGCCCACACCACGAACTCTTCATCGTTTTGGTCGCCTGTCTTCTCAATTGTGTTTTTTCTGTTGAACGCTCGGTGATGGTTATCACGCATATGACTACTGTTTAATTTTACAGCCTCTTTTTTTCATTGATGTTTTCTCTTCTCTCCAAGGTCTGTCCTTCCTTTCACTCTGTTTCACATTACTATTTTCTTCGCCGTCATCATCCTTCCGCTGCTGTTCACAATCCAGTTCGCGCGTTTTTAATTTTGCAGGCCAAACTGACTATTTGTTTATACTATCATACCAGTGTTGATCGGCCTGCTCTTCGTCGATATCATCCTGCGAGAGTTTTTCTGAGCCGTAGGTTTCGTTCCTCTGTCAAGTCCGTCATCGAACTTAAGTACGAGGTAGCTCTGGCCCGGAGGCAGTTCCTGCTTTCTTCTCGATCTGGTCCCCCTATCTCCCATGGTTTCGGGTTGAGCATGGGTTGATTTAATTCGTTTGATCAATTTTTGTGTTTGTTTTTTTTGGTGTACTGTTTTCTTCACTTTGTTTGTTTTTGCTTTTCCGGGTTGTTGTCTTGTTCTGTTTTTTGATTGAGCTGCAGGTTTTTTTCCCTCGTATTCATTGTTTTCCTCTGATCCTGTTGTTTTTCCTTTTAAATTTTTTACTGTTTTCGTTTTCTTGTTTTTGATGGCCCTTTGGTAATGTTGTACTGTTTTGCTTCCTTGAGATTCCGGTCTTTTTGTTGTTTTTTCCCCCTGTGCTTTGTTAGCTCATTCTACTGGTCGGTATATTCTTTCTTGGATAGTGCTTTTCTATACTTTTCCTCTTACTAGCGGCCTCGGCCTCTTTGTCTTAATTTTTTTGCCGTTTTGCGCTGTGATTGGATGTTTTACAGCTAGTTGCTTTGATTTTTTTTCTGTCCGGAGTCCGTGGGCATTTGGGTTCCTGTGTTCTGTGTGTATTTTTTTTTCTGGTTCTTAGTGGTGCTGTGCAATCGGTTATTGTTTTTTGTGTCGGTATTTTTGTTGAGTTGTTTGTCTATGTATTATTGTGTGCTTGCTTTCTATGTTTTCGTCGGCCACAGTTGTTGGTCGATGCATTTCTTTTTGTGGTGTTTTGTAGTACTGGTTGGCCACCAATTGTTTGTGATCAGTGTTATTGTTTGGTATAGTGTGATGCTTGTTGGGTGTTGTTGTTTTCCGTTAGGCTAGTCTGTGTTGTCTAGTTTTGCAAAGTTTTTCTGGCGTGTTGTGTTTCTTTTGTGGTTGTTTCTTTGTTGTTGTTCCTGATCTTCTGTTTTGTACTGTGTTTCCTGTATGTGGTATTCCCGTGTATTTGTAATTGCTCTTGATTTTTGCACGTGTTTTGTTTAGTTGTTCGGTGAGTGGCTGTCCAACTCGCTCTCCTCCTGTGTGAGTTTTTTTAATACTGTGATTGCATTTTACCTATACTGCTTATGTGATAATCTTGTGTTTTACTTGTTTGTGCATGTTCTACTTTCGTAGTTTCAGTTGGCTCCGCAGTTTTGGGAGCCTTTTTTTTTCTCATGCCCTGTGTTTCATGTTCACTTGTTTTGCTTTGTTTTTTTTTTGAACTTTGTATTACTTAGTGTGGCCCTGCTGGTCTCGTTGTATTTTTTCATTGAGTACTCAGCCTTATCTCTCGTTTTCTATACAGTGTGCTTCTCGTGCGTATCTTGTCTATTGGGTTACGTTGACCCAAGGAGTTGGTCACCGCACTATTTGCCTTGTGCTTTTTTTTTACTGTGCCTCTTGTGTTTTTTTCTTGACTGTATGCGACTACATGTGTAGTGAAGTAGGCAGTTGAGGCAGTTTTATCTTTGATTATGTTTTAAGTGCACTTTTTGTGTTTTCGTTTTTGTGTTTCTTTGCACTCAAGCTAGGGTTCTACGTCTTGTTTCGTGTTTCTCCTGTCTGGGTTTTTCCTGTAATATTGTATTTTTTCTCGGCACAGCCTTCTGTTGCCGTGCACGACTGGACGTACTCTGTGTTGTTTTCAATGTGTTATGATGCTATGCGATCTTTTTTCCGCGTGATTATCTCTGTAGCGCCACGTCTGCTTCCGGGGTTTGTCAACGCGCGACTTCTTGTTTTGAGTATGAGATTTGAATTGAGTGCGACTTTTTTTGTGAACCTCGTGTGCCTGTTTGGCTACATTTATTTTGTGTGATGTAGCGGTTTTTCCCCTTATTATCATGTATTCTTCTGTACAGTGTTCGTTCTGACATACATGCGTCACTTCGTTTTTCGTTTTTAGTTATAGCGGTTGGTTAACTCCCCACTTTATGTGCACGGTTTTTTGTTTTTTATGTTCTTCTTGTACTAAAGTTTTGGCTGCTGCTGCATGTTTTCAGAAGAACAGTTTTGTTTCTCCTGTCGCTGTCTTGCAGTGTCAGTCAATTTGTGTTGTGTTGTATTGTTTTAGTGTTTTTTACCTGTCACTTTTGTGTTCGCGCTGCTATGTACTAGTCTTTGGAATGTGTTTTCTTCCCTCACACTGGGGTTTAGGTTTTGAAATGTGTTTGTTTTTTGTTTTTGTTTTCTGTGTTCCTTTTTTATCTGCATATATTTAATAGAAGGCGGTATTCCCTCAGCTGCCGTAAAGCCGGATTCTCATGTTTTCCTATGTGTGGACCTGCAAGTTCAAATGTGGTCAGGGTACAAACTTGACCCCACAGCTGCCGTTGTAAGTTAGGGAGAGGAAGACTAAAGCCAATTACGACTACTTTACCACGGGCACCAGATGAAATTTTATGTTTCATTTCATGGAATAGTAAGAAAGAAGGCGGTATTACCTGCAGCTGCCGTAAAGCCGGATTCTCATGTTTTCTTATGTGTGGACCTTCAAGTTCAAATGTGGTCAGGGTACAAACTTGACCCCACAGCTGTCGTTGTAAGTTAGGGAGAGGAAGACTGAAGCCAATTACGACTACCATACCATGGGCACCAGAGGAACTTTTATGTTTCATTTCATGGAATAGTAAGGAAGAAGGCGGTATTACCTGCAGTTGCCGTAAAGCCGGATTCTCATGTTTTCCTATGTGTGGACCTTCAAGTTCAAATGTATTCGGGGTACAAACTTGACCCCACAGCTGTCGTTGTAATTTAGGGAGAGGAAGACTAAAGCCAATTACGACTATTTTACCATGGGAACCAGATGAACTTTTATGTTTCATTTCATGGAATAGTAAGAAAGAAGGCGGTATTACCTCAGCTGCCGTAAAGCCGGATTATCATGTTTTCCTATGTGTGGACCTTCCAGTTCAAATGTGGTCAGGGTACAAAATCGCCCCACAGCTGTAGCTTTAATTTGGGAGGAGGAAGACTAAAGCCAATTACAACTACTTTACCATGGGCACCAGATGAACTTTTATGTTTCATTTCATGGAATAGTAAGAAAGAAGGCGGTATTACCTGCAGTTGCCGTAAAGCCGGATTCTCATGTTTTCCTATGTGTGGACCTTCAAGTTCAAATGTGGTCAGGGTACAAACTTGACCCCACAGCTGTCGTTGTAAGTTTGGGAGAGGAAGACTAAAACCAATTACGATCACTTTACTATGGGCACCAGATGAACTTTTATGTTTCATTTCATGGAATAGTAAGGAAGAAGGCGGTATTACCTGTAGTTGCCGTAAAGCCGGATTCTCATGTTTTCCTATGTGTGGACCTTCAAGTTCAAATGTGGTCAGGGTACAAACTTGACCCCACAGCTGTCGTTGTAAGTTTGGGAGAGGAAGACTAAAACCAATTACGATCACTTTACTATGGGAACCAGATGAACTTTTATGTTTCATTTCATTGAATAGTAAGAAATAAGGCGGTATTCCCTCAGCTGCCGTAAAGCCGAATTCTCATGTTTTCCTATGTGTGGACCTGCAAGTTCAAATGTGGTCAGGGTACAAACTTGACCATACAGCTGTCGTTGTAAGTTAGTTAGAGGAAGACTAAAGCCAATTACGACTACTTTACTACGGGCACCAGATGAAATTTTATGTTTCATTTCATGGAATAGTAAGAAAGAAGGCGGTATTACCTGCAGTTGCCGTAAAGGCAGATTCTCATGTTTTTCTATGTGTGGACCTTCCAGTTCAAATGTGGTCAGGGTACAAACTTGACCCCACAGCTGTCGTTGTAAGTTAGGGAGAGGAAGACTAAAGCCAATTACGACTACTTTACCACGGGCACCAGATGAAATTTTATGTTTCATTTCATGGAATAGTAAGAAAGAAGGCGGTATTCCCTCAGCTGCCGTAAAGCCGAATTCTCATGTTTTCCTATGTGTGGACCTGCAAGTTCAAATGTGGTCAGGGTACAAACTTGGCCATACAGCTGTCGTTGTAAGTTAGTTAGAGGAAGACTAAAGCCAATTACGACTACTTTACTACGGGCACCAGATGAAATTTTATGTTTCATTTCATGGAATAGTAAGAAAGAAGGCGGTATTACCTGCAGTTGCCGTAAAGGCAGATTCTCATGTTTTTCTATGTGTGGACCTTCCAGTTCAAATGTGGTCAGGGTACAAACTTGACCCCACAGCTGTCGTTGTAAGTTAGGGAGAGGAAGACTAAAGCCAATTACGACTACTTTACCACGGGCACCAGATGAAATTTTATGTTTCATTTCATGGAATAGTAAGAAAGAAGGCGGTATTCCCTCAGCTGCCGTAAAGCCGAATTCTCATGTTTTCCTATGTGTGGACCTGCAAGTTCAAATGTGGTCAGGGTACAAACTTGACCCCACAGCTGTCGTTGTAAGTTAGGGAGAGGAAGACTAAAGCCAATTACGACTACTTTACCAAGGGCACCAGAGGAACTTTTATGTTTCATTTCATGGAATAGTAAGGAAGAAGGCGGTATTACCTGCAGTTGCCGTAAAGCCGGATTCTCATGTTTTCCTATGTGTGGACCTTCAAGTTCAAATGTATTCAGGGTACAAACTTGACCCCACAGCTGTCGTTGTAATTTAGGGAGAGGAAGACTAAAGCCAATTACGACTATTTTACTACGGGCACCAGATGAACTTTTATGTTTCATTTCATGGAATAGTAAGAAGTAAGGCAGTATTACCTCAGCTGCCGTAAAGCCGGATTATCATGTTTTCCTATGTGTGGACCTTCCAGTTCAAATGTGGTCAGGGTACAAACTTGACCCCACAGCTGTCGTTGTAAGTTAGGGAGAGGAAGACTAAAGCCAATTACGACTACTTTACCACGGGCACCAGATGAAATTTTATGTTTCATTTCATGGAATAGTAAGAAAGAAGGCGGTATTACCTGCAGTTGCCGTAAAGGCAGATTCTCATGTTTTCCTATGTGTGGACCTTTCAGTTCAAATGTGGTCAGGGTACAAACTTGACCCCACAGCTGTCGTTGTAAGTTAGGAAGAGGAAGACTAAAGCCAATTACGACTACTTTACCATGGGCACCAGATGAACTTTTATGTTTCATTTCATGGAATAGTAAGGAAGAAGGCGGTATTACCTGCAGTTGCCGTAAAGCCGGATTCTCATGTTTTCCTATGTGTGGACCTTCAAGTTCAAATGTATTCAGGGTACAAACTTGACCCCACAGCTGTCGTTGTAAGTTAGGAAGAGGAAGACTAAAGCCAATTACGACTACTTTACCATGGGCACCAGATGAACTTTTATGTTTCATTTCATGGAATAGTAAGAAAGAAGGCGGTATTACCGGCAGTTGCCGTAAAGCCGGATTCTCATGTTTTCTTATGTGTGGACCTTCAAGTTCAAATGTGGTCAGGGTACAAACTTGACCCCACAGCTGTCGTTGTAAGTTAGGGAGAGGAAGACTGAAGCCAATTACGACTACCATACCATGGGCACCAGAGGAACTTTTATGTTTCATTTCATGGAATAGTAAGGAAGAAGGCGGTATTACCTGCAGTTGCCGTAAAGCCGGATTCTCATGTTTTCCTATGTGTGGACCTTCAAGTTCAAATGTATTCAGGGTACAAACTTGACCCCACAGCTGTCGTTGTAATTTAGGGAGAGGAAGACTAAAGCCAATTACGACTATTTTACCATGGGAACCAGATGAACTTTTATGTTTCATTTCATGGAATAGTAAGAAAGAAGGCGGTATTACCTCAGCTGCCGTAAAGCCGGATTATCATGTTTTCCTATGTGTGGACCTTCCAGTTCAAATGTGGTCAGGGTACAAAATGGCCCCACAGCTGTAGCTTTAATTTGGGAGGAGGAAGACTAAAGCCAATTACAACTACTTTACCATGGGCACCAGATGAACTTTTATGTTTCATTTCATGGAATAGTAAGAAAGAAGGCGGTATTACCTGCAGTTGCCGTAAAGCCGGATTCTCATGTTTTCCTATGTGTGGACCTTCAAGTTCAAATGTGGTCAGGGTACAAACTTGACCCCACATCTGTGGTTGTAAGTTGGGGGAGGAAGACTAAAACCAATTACAACTACTTTACCATGGGAACCAGATGAACTTTTATGTTTCATTTCATGGAATAGTAAGAAAGAAGGCGGTATTACCTGCAGTTGCCGTAAAGCCGGATTCTCATGTTTTTCTATATGTGGACCTTCTAGTTCAAATGTGGTCTGGGTACAAACTTGACCCCACAGCTGTGGTTGTAATTTGGGAGGAGGAAAACTAAAACCAATTACAACTACTTTACCATGGGAACCAGATGAACTTTTATGTTTTATTTCATGGAATAGTAAGAAAGAAGGCGGTATTACCTGCTGTTGCCGTAAAGCCGGATTCTCATGTTTTCCTATGTCTGGACCTTACAGTTCAAATGTGGTCCGGGTACAAACTTGACCCCACAGCTGTGGTTGCAAGTTGGGGGAGGAAGACTAAAGCTAATTACGACTACTTTACCAAGGGCACCAGATGAACTTTTATGTTTCATTTTATGGAATAGTAAGAAAGAAGGCGGTATTTCCTGCAGTTGCCGTAAAGCCGGATTCTCATGTTTTCCTATGTGTGGACCTTCAAGTTCAAATGTGGTCAGGGTACAAACTTGACCCCACAGCTGTCGTTGTAAGTTAGGGAGAGGAAGACTAAAGCCAATTACGAATACTTTACCATGGGCACCAGATGAACTTTTATGTTTCATTTCATGGAATAGTAAGGAAGAAGGCGGTATTACCTGTAGTTGCCGTAAAGCCGGATTATCATGTTTTCCTATGTGTGGACCTTCCAGTTCAAATGTGGTCAGGGTACAAAATCGCCCCACAGCTGTAGCTTTAATTTGGGAGGAGGAAGACTAAAGCCAATTACAACTACTTTACCATGGGCACCAGATGAACTTTTATGTTTCATTTCATGGAATAGTAAGAAAGAAGGCGGTATTACCTGCAGTTGCCGTAAAGCCGGATTCTCATGTTTTCCTATGTGTGGACCTTCAAGTTCAAATGTGGTCAGGGTACAAACTTGACCCCACAGCTGTCGTTGTAAGTTTGGGAGAGGAAGACTAAAACCAATTACGATCACTTTACTATGGGCACCAGATGAACTTTTATGTTTCATTTCATGGAATAGTAAGGAAGAAGGCGGTATTACCTGTAGTTGCCGTAAAGCCGGTTTCTCATGTTTTCCTATGTGTGGACCTTCAAGTTCAAATGTGGTCAGGGTACAAACTTGACCCCACAGCTGTCGTTGTAAGTTTGGGAGAGGAAGACTAAAACCAATTACGATCACTTTACTATGGGAACCAGATGAACTTTTATGTTTCATTTCATTGAATAGTAAGAAATAAGGCGGTATTCCCTCAGCTGCCGTAAAGCCGAATTCTCATGTTTTCCTATGTGTGGACCTGCAAGTTCAAATGTGGTCAGGGTACAAACTTGACCATACAGCTGTCGTTGTAAGTTAGTTAGAGGAAGACTAAAGCCAATTACGACTACTTTACTACGGGCACCAGATGAAATTTTATGTTTCATTTCATGGAATAGTAAGAAAGAAGGCGGTATTACCGGCAGTTGCCGTAAAGCCGGATTCTCATGTTTTCTTATGTGTGGACCTTCAAGTTCAAATGTGGTCAGAGTACAAACTTGACCCCACAGCTGTCGTTGTAATTTAGGGAGAGGAAGACTAAAGCCAATTACGACTATTTTACCATGGAAACCAGATGAACTTTTATGTTTCATTTCAATTAATAGTACGAAAGAAGGCGGTATTCCCTCAGCTGCCGTAAAGCCGGATTCTCATGTTTTCCTATGTGTCGACCTGCAAGTTCAAATGTGGTCAGGGTACAAACTTGACCCCACAGCTGTCGTTGTAAGTTAGGGAGAGGAAGACTAAAGCCAATTACGACTACTTTACCAAGGGCACCAGAGGAACTTTTATGTTTCATTTCATGGAATAGTAAGGAAGAAGGCGGTATTACCTGCAGTTGCCGTAAAGCCGGATTCTCATGTTTTCCTATGTGTGGACCTTCAAGTTCAAATGTATTCAGGGTACAAACTTGACCCCACAGCTGTCGTTGTAATTTAGGGAGAGGAAGACTAAAGCCAATTACGACTACTTTACCACGGGCACCAGATGAAATTTTATGTTTCATTTCATGGAATAGTAAGAAAGAAGGCGGTATTACCTGCAGTTGCCGTAAAGGCAGATTCTCATGTTTTCCTATGTGTGGACCTTTCAGTTCAAATGTGGTCAGGGTACAAACTTGACCCCACAGCTGTCGTTGTAAGTTAGGAAGAGGAAGACTAAAGCCAATTACGACTACTTTACCATGGGCACCAGATGAACTTTTATGTTTCATTTCATGGAATAGTAAGGAAGAAGGCGGTATTACCTGCAGTTGCCGTAAAGCCGGATTCTCATGTTTTCCTATGTGTGGACCTTCAAGTTCAAATGTATTCAGGGTACAAACTTGACCCCACAGCTGTCGTTGTAAGTTAGGAAGAGGAAGACTAAAGCCAATTACGACTACTTTACCATGGGCACCAGATGAACTTTTATGTTTCATTTCATGGAATAGTAAGAAAGAAGGCGGTATTACCGGCAGTTGCCGTAAAGCCGGATTCTCATGTTTTCTTATGTGTGGACCTTCAAGTTCAAATGTGGTCAGGGTACAAACTTGACCCCACAGCTGTCGTTGTAAGTTAGGGAGAGGAAGACTGAAGCCAATTACGACTACCATACCATGGGCACCAGAGGAACTTTTATGTTTCATTTCATGGAATAGTAAGGAAGAAGGCGGTATTACCTGCAGTTGCCGTAAAGCCGGATTCTCATGTTTTCCTATGTGTGGACCTTCAAGTTCAAATGTATTCAGGGTACAAACTTGACCCCACAGCTGTCGTTGTAATTTAGGGAGAGGAAGACTAAAGCCAATTACGACTATTTTACCATGGGAACCAGATGAACTTTTATGTTTCATTTCATGGAATAGTAAGAAAGAAGGCGGTATTACCTCAGCTGCCGTAAAGCCGGATTATCATGTTTTCCTATGTGTGGACCTTCCAGTTCAAATGTGGTCAGGGTACAAAATGGCCCCACAGCTGTAGCTTTAATTTGGGAGGAGGAAGACTAAAGCCAATTACAACTACTTTACCATGGGCACCAGATGAACTTTTATGTTTCATTTCATGGAATAGTAAGAAAGAAGGCGGTATTACCTGCAGTTGCCGTAAAGCCGGATTCTCATGTTTTCCTATGTGTGGACCTTCAAGTTCAAATGTGGTCAGGGTACAAACTTGACCCCACATCTGTGGTTGTAAGTTGGGGGGAGGAAGACTAAAACCAATTACAACTACTTTACCATGGGAACCAGATGAACTTTTATGTTTCATTTCATGGAATAGTAAGAAAGAAGGCGGTATTACCTGCAGTTGCCGTAAAGCCGGATTCTCATGTTTTTCTATATGTGGACCTTCTAGTTCAAATGTGGTCTGGGTACAAACTTGACCCCACAGCTGTGGTTGTAATTTGGGAGGAGGAAAACTAAAACCAATTACAACTACTTTACCATGGGAACCAGATGAACTTTTATGTTTTATTTCATGGAATAGTAAGAAAGAAGGCGGTATTACCTGCTGTTGCCGTAAAGCCGGATTCTCATGTTTTCCTATGTCTGGACCTTACAGTTCAAATGTGGTCCGGGTACAAACTTGACCCCACAGCTGTGTTTGCAAGTTGGGGGGAGGAAGACTAAAGCTAATTACGACTACTTTACCAAGGGCACCAGATGAACTTTTATGTTTCATTTTATGGAATAGTAAGAAAGAAGGCGGTATTTCCTGCAGTTGCCGTAAAGCCGGATTCTCATGTTTTCCTATGTGTGGACCTTCAAGTTCAAATGTGGTCAGGGTACAAACTTGACCCCACAGCTGTCGTTGTAAGTTAGGGAGAGGAAGACTAAAGCCAATTACGAATACTTTACCATGGGCACCAGATGAACTTTTATGTTTCATTTCATGGAATAGTAAGGAAGAAGGCGGTATTACCTGTAGTTGCCGTAAAGCCGGATTATCATGTTTTCCTATGTGTGGACCTTCCAGTTCAAATGTGGTCAGGGTACAAAATCGCCCCACAGCTGTAGCTTTAATTTGGGAGGAGGAAGACTAAAGCCAATTACAACTACTTTACCATGGGCACCAGATGAACTTTTATGTTTCATTTCATGGAATAGTAAGAAAGAAGGCGGTATTACCTGCAGTTGCCGTAAAGCCGGATTCTCATGTTTTCCTATGTGTGGACCTTCAAGTTCAAATGTGGTCAGGGTACAAACTTGACCCCACAGCTGTCGTTGTAAGTTTGGGAGAGGAAGACTAAAACCAATTACGATCACTTTACTATGGGCACCAGATGAACTTTTATGTTTCATTTCATGGAATAGTAAGGAAGAAGGCGGTATTACCTGTAGTTGCCGTAAAGCCGGATTCTCATGTTTTCCTATGTGTGGACCTTCAAGTTCAAATGTGGTCAGGGTACAAACTTGACCCCACAGCTGTCGTTGTAAGTTTGGGAGAGGAAGACTAAAACCAATTACGATCACTTTACTATGGGAACCAGATGAACTTTTATGTTTCATTTCATTGAATAGTAAGAAATAAGGCGGTATTCCCTCAGCTGCCGTAAAGCCGAATTCTCATGTTTTCCTATGTGTGGACCTGCAAGTTCAAATGTGGTCAGGGTACAAACTTGACCATACAGCTGTCGTTGTAAGTTAGTTAGAGGAAGACTAAAGCCAATTACGACTACTTTACTACGGGCACCAGATGAAATTTTATGTTTCATTTCATGGAATAGTAAGAAAGAAGGCGGTATTACCTGCAGTTGCCGTAAAGGCAGATTCTCATGTTTTTCTATGTGTGGACCTTCCAGTTCAAATGTGGTCAGGGTACAAACTTGACCCCACAGCTGTCGTTGTAAGTTAGGGAGAGGAAGACTAAAGCCAATTACGACTACTTTACCACGGGCACCAGATGAAATTTTATGTTTCATTTCATGGAATAGTAAGAAAGAAGGCGGTATTCCCTCAGCTGCCGTAAAGCCGAATTCTCATGTTTTCCTATGTGTGGACCTGCAAGTTCAAATGTGGTCAGGGTACAAACTTGACCCCACAGCTGTCGTTGTAAGTTAGTTAGAGGAAGACTAAAGCCAATTACGACTACTTTACCACTGGCACCAGATGAAATTTTATGTTTCATTTCATGGAATAGTAAGAAAGAAGGCGGTATTACCGGCAGTTGCCGTAAAGCCGGATTCTCATGTTTTCTTATGTGTGGACCTTCAAGTTCAAATGTGGTCAGAGTACAAACTTGACCCCACAGCTGTCGTTGTAATTTAGGGAGAGGAAGACTAAAGCCAATTACGACTATTTTACCATGGAAACCAGATGAACTTTTATGTTTCATTTCAATTAATAGTACGAAAAGAAGGCGGTATTCCCTCAGCTGCCGTAAAGCCGGATTCTCATGTTTTCCTATGTGTCGACCTGCAAGTTCAAATGTGGTCAGGGTACAAACTTGACCCCACAGCTGTCGTTGTAAGTTAGGGAGAGGAAGACTAAAGCCAATTACGACTACTTTACCAAGGGCACCAGAGGAACTTTTATGTTTCATTTCATGGAATAGTAAGGAAGAAGGCGGTATTACCTGCAGTTGCCGTAAAGCCGGATTCTCATGTTTTCCTATGTGTGGACCTTCAAGTTCAAATGTATTCAGGGTACAAACTTGACCCCACAGCTGTCGTTGTAATTTAGGGAGAGGAAGACTAAAGCCAATTACGACTATTTTACTACGGGCACCAGATGAACTTTTATGTTTCATTTCATGGAATAGTAAGAAGTAAGGCAGTATTACCTCAGCTGCCGTAAAGCCGGATTATCATGTTTTCCTATGTGTGGACCTTCCAGTTCAAATGTGGTCAGGGTACAAACTTGACCCCACAGCTGTCGTTGTAAGTTAGGGAGAGGAAGACTAAAGCCAATTACGACTACTTTACCACGGGCACCAGATGAAATTTTATGTTTCATTTCATGGAATAGTAAGAAAGAAGGCGGTATTACCTGCAGTTGCCGTAAAGGCAGATTCTCATGTTTTCCTATGTGTGGACCTTTCAGTTCAAATGTGGTCAGGGTACAAACTTGACCCCACAGCTGTCGTTGTAAGTTAGGAAGAGGAAGACTAAAGCCAATTACGACTACTTTACCATGGGCACCAGATGAACTTTTATGTTTCATTTCATGGAATAGTAAGGAAGAAGGCGGTATTACCTGCAGTTGCCGTAAAGCCGGATTCTCATGTTTTCCTATGTGTGGACCTTCAAGTTCAAATGTATTCAGGGTACAAACTTGACCCCACAGCTGTCGTTGTAAGTTAGGAAGAGGAAGACTAAAGCCAATTACGACTACTTTACCATGGGCACCAGATGAACTTTTATGTTTCATTTCATGGAATAGTAAGAAAGAAGGCGGTATTACCGGCAGTTGCCGTAAAGCCGGATTCTCATGTTTTCTTATGTGTGGACCTTCAAGTTCAAATGTGGTCAGGGTACAAATTTGACCCCACAGCTGTCGTTGTAAGTTAGGGAGAGGAAGACTGAAGCCAATTACGACTACCATACCATGGGCACCAGAGGAACTTTTAAGTTTCATTTCATGGAATAGTAAGGAAGAAGGCGGTATTACCTGCAGTTGCCGTAAAGCCGGATTCTCATGTTTTCCTATGTGTGGACCTTCAAGTTCAAATGTATTCAGGGTACAAACTTGACCCCACAGCTGTCGTTGTAATTTATTGAGAGGAAGACTAAAGCCAATTACGACTATTTTACCATGGGAACCAGATGAACTTTTATGTTTCATTTCATGGAATAGTAAGAAAGAAGGCGGTATTACCTCAGCTGCCGTAAAGCCGGATTATCATGTTTTCCTATGTGTGGACCTTCCAGTTCAAATGTGGTCAGGGTACAAAATGGCCCCACAGCTGTAGCTTTAATTTGGGAGGAGGAAGACTAAAGCCAATTACAACTACTTTACCATGGGCACCAGATGAACTTTTATGTTTCATTTCATGGAATAGTAAGAAAGAAGGCGGTATTACCTGCAGTTGCCGTAAAGCCGGATTCTCATGTTTTCCTATGTGTGGACCTTCAAGTTCAAATGTGGTCAGGGTACAAAATCGCCCCACAGCTGTAGCTTTAATTTGGGAGGAGGAAGACTAAAGCCAATTACAACTACTTTACCATGGGCACCAGATGAACTTTTATGTTTCATTTCATGGAATAGTAAGAAAGAAGGCGGTATTACCTGCAGTTGCCGTAAAGCCGGATTCTCATGTTTTCCTATGTGTGGACCTTCAAGTTCAAATGTGGTCAGGGTACAAACTTGACCCCACAGCTGTCGTTGTAAGTTTGGGAGAGGAAGACTAAAACCAATTACGATCACTTTACTATGGGCACCAGATGAACTTTTATGTTTCATTTCATGGAATAGTAAGGAAGAAGGCGGTATTACCTGTAGTTGCCGTAAAGCCGGATTCTCATGTTTTCCTATGTGTGGACCTTCAAGTTCAAATGTGGTCAGGGTACAAACTTGACCCCACAGCTGTCGTTGTAAGTTTGGGAGAGGAAGACTAAAACCAATTACGATCACTTTACCAAGGGCACCAGATGAACTTTTATGATTCATTTTATGGAATAGTAAGAAATAAGGCGGTATTCCCTCAGCTGCCGTAAAGCCGAATTCTCATGTTTTCCTATGTGTGGACCTTCAAGTTCAAATGTGGTCAGGGTACAAACTTGATTCCACAGCTGTCGTTGTAAGTTAGGGAGAGGAAGACTAAAGCCAATTACGAATACTTTACCATGGGCACCAGATGAACTTTTATGTTTCATTTCATGGAATAGTAAGAAAGAAGGCGGTATTACCTGCAGTTGCCGTAAAGGCAGATTCTCATGTTTTTCTATGTGTGGACCTTCCAGTTCAAATGTGGTCAGGGTACAAACTTGACCCCACAGCTGTCGTTGTAAGTTAGGGAGAGGAAGACTAAAGCCAATTACGACTACTTTACCACGGGCACCAGATGAAATTTTATGTTTCATTTCATGGAATAGTAAGAAAGAAGGCGGTATTCCCTCAGCTGCCGTAAAGCCGAATTCTCATGTTTTCCTATGTGTGGACCTGCAAGTTCAAATGTGGTCAGGGTACAAACTTGACCCCACAGCTGTCGTTGTAAGTTAGTTAGAGGAAGACTAAAGCCAATTACGACTACTTTACCACTGGCACCAGATGAAATTTTATGTTTCATTTCATGGAATAGTAAGAAAGAAGGCGGTATTACCGGCAGTTGCCGTAAAGCCGGATTCTCATGTTTTCTTATGTGTGGACCTTCAAGTTCAAATGTGGTCAGAGTACAAACTTGACCCCACAGCTGTCGTTGTAATTTAGGGAGAGGAAGACTAAAGCCAATTACGACTATTTTACCATGGAAACCAGATGAACTTTTATGTTTCATTTCAATTAATAGTACGAAAGAAGGCGGTATTCCCTCAGCTGCCGTAAAGCCGGATTCTCATGTTTTCCTATGTGTCGACCTGCAAGTTCAAATGTGGTCAGGGTACAAACTTGACCCCACAGCTGTCGTTGTAAGTTAGGGAGAGGAAGACTAAAGCCAATTACGACTACTTTACCAAGGGCACCAGAGGAACTTTTATGTTTCATTTCATGGAATAGTAAGGAAGAAGGCGGTATTACCTGCAGTTGCCGTAAAGCCGGATTCTCATGTTTTCCTATGTGTGGACCTTCAAGTTCAAATGTATTCAGGGTACAAACTTGACCCCACAGCTGTCGTTGTAATTTAGGGAGAGGAAGACTAAAGCCAATTACGACTATTTTACTACGGGCACCAGATGAACTTTTATGTTTCATTTCATGGAATAGTAAGAAGTAAGGCAGTATTACCTCAGCTGCCGTAAAGCCGGATTATCATGTTTTCCTATGTGTGGACCTTCCAGTTCAAATGTGGTCAGGGTACAAACTTGACCCCACAGCTGTCGTTGTAAGTTAGGGAGAGGAAGACTAAAGCCAATTACGACTACTTTACCACGGGCACCAGATGAAATTTTATGTTTCATTTCATGGAATAGTAAGAAAGAAGGCGGTATTACCTGCAGTTGCCGTAAAGGCAGATTCTCATGTTTTCCTATGTGTGGACCTTTCAGTTCAAATGTGGTCAGGGTACAAACTTGACCCCACAGCTGTCGTTGTAAGTTAGGAAGAGGAAGACTAAAGCCAATTACGACTACTTTACCATGGGCACCAGATGAACTTTTATGTTTCATTTCATGGAATAGTAAGGAAGAAGGCGGTATTACCTGCAGTTGCCGTAAAGCCGGATTCTCATGTTTTCCTATGTGTGGACCTTCAAGTTCAAATGTATTCAGGGTACAAACTTGACCCCACAGCTGTCGTTGTAAGTTAGGAAGAGGAAGACTAAAGCCAATTACGACTACTTTACCATGGGCACCAGATGAACTTTTATGTTTCATTTCATGGAATAGTAAGAAAGAAGGCGGTATTACCGGCAGTTGCCGTAAAGCCGGATTCTCATGTTTTCTTATGTGTGGACCTTCAAGTTCAAATGTGGTCAGGGTACAAATTTGACCCCACAGCTGTCGTTGTAAGTTAGGGAGAGGAAGACTGAAGCCAATTACGACTACCATACCATGGGCACCAGAGGAACTTTTATGTTTCATTTCATGGAATAGTAAGGAAGAAGGCGGTATTACCTGCAGTTGCCGTAAAGCCGGATTCTCATGTTTTCCTATGTGTGGACCTTCAAGTTCAAATGTATTCAGGGTACAAACTTGACCCCACAGCTGTCGTTGTAATTTAGGGAGAGGAAGACTAAAGCCAATTACGACTATTTTACCATGGGAACCAGATGAACTTTTATGTTTCATTTCATGGAATAGTAAGAAAGAAGGCGGTATTACCTCAGCTGCCGTAAAGCCGGATTATCATGTTTTCCTATGTGTGGACCTTCCAGTTCAAATGTGGTCAGGGTACAAAATGGCCCCACAGCTGTAGCTTTAATTTGGGAGGAGGAAGACTAAAGCCAATTACAACTACTTTACCATGGGCACCAGATGAACTTTTATGTTTCATTTCATGGAATAGTAAGAAAGAAGGCGGTATTACCTGCAGTTGCCGTAAAGCCGGATTCTCATGTTTTCCTATGTGTGGACCTTCAAGTTCAAATGTGGTCAGGGTACAAACTTGACCCCACATCTGTGGTTGTAAGTTGGGGGAGGAAGACTAAAACCAATTACAACTACTTTACCATGGGAACCAGATGAACTTTTATGTTTCATTTCATGGAATAGTAAGAAAGAAGGCGGTATTACCTGCAGTTGCCGTAAAGCCGGATTCTCATGTTTTTCTATATGTGGACCTTCTAGTTCAAATGTGGTCTGGGTACAAACTTGACCCCACAGCTGTGGTTGTAATTTGGGAGGAGGAAAACTAAAACCAATTACAACTACTTTACCATGGGAACCAGATGAACTTTTATGTTTTATTTCATGGAATAGTAAGAAAGAAGGCGGTATTACCTGCTGTTGCCGTAAAGCCGGATTCTCATGTTTTCCTATGTCTGGACCTTACAGTACAAATGTGGTCCGCGTACAAACTTGACCCCACAGCTGTGGTTGCAAGTTGGGGGAGGAAAACTAAAGCTAATTACGACTACTTTACCAAGGGCACCAGATGAACTTTTATGTTTCATTTTATGGAATAGTAAGAAAGAAGGCGGTATTTCCTGCAGTTGCCGTTAAGCCGGATTCTCATGTTTTCCTATGTGTGGACCTTCAAGTTCAAATGTGGTCAGGGTACAAACTTGACCCCACAGCTGTCGTTGTAAGTTAGGGAGAGGAAGACTAAAGCCAATTACGAATACTTTACCATGGGCACCAGATGAACTTTTATGTTTCATTTCATGGAATAGTAAGGAAGAAGGCGGTATTACCTGTAGTTGCCGTAAAGCCGGATTATCATGTTTTCCTATGTGTGGACCTTCCAGTTCAAATGTGGTCAGGGTACAAAATCGCCCCACAGCTGTAGCTTTAATTTGGGAGGAGGAAGACTAAAGCCAATTACAACTACTTTACCATGGGCACCAGATGAACTTTTATGTTTCATTTCATGGAATAGTAAGAAAGAAGGCGGTATTACCTGCAGTTGCCGTAAAGCCGGATTCTCATGTTTTCCTATGTGTGGACCTTCAAGTTCAAATGTGGTCAGGGTACAAACTTGACCCCACAGCTGTCGTTGTAAGTTTGGGAGAGGAAGACTAAAACCAATTACGATCACTTTACTATGGGCACCAGATGAACTTTTATGTTTCATTTCATGGAATAGTAAGGAAGAAGGCGGTATTACCTGTAGTTGCCGTAAAGCCGGATTCTCATGTTTTCCTATGTGTGGACCTTCAAGTTCAAATGTGGTCAGGGTACAAACTTGACCCCACAGCTGTCGTTGTAAGTTTGGGAGAGGAAGACTAAAACCAATTACGATCACTTTACTATGGGAACCAGATGAACTTTTATGTTTCATTTCATTGAATAGTAAGAAATAAGGCGGTATTCCCTCAGCTGCCGTAAAGCCGAATTCTCATGTTTTCCTATGTGTGGACCTGCAAGTTCAAATGTGGTCAGGGTACAAACTTGACCATACAGCTGTCGTTGTAAGTTAGTTAGAGGAAGACTAAAGCCAATTACGACTACTTTACTACGGGCACCAGATGAAATTTTATGTTTCATTTCATGGAATAGTAAGAAAGAAGGCGGTATTACCTGCAGTTGCCGTAAAGGCAGATTCTCATGTTTTTCTATGTGTGGACCTTCCAGTTCAAATGTGGTCAGGGTACAAACTTGACCCCACAGCTGTCGTTGTAAGTTAGGGAGAGGAAGACTAAAGCCAATTACGACTACTTTACCACGGGCACCAGATGAAATTTTATGTTTCATTTCATGGAATAGTAAGAAAGAAGGCGGTATTCCCTCAGCTGCCGTAAAGCCGAATTCTCATGTTTTCCTATGTGTGGACCTGCAAGTTCAAATGTGGTCAGGGTACAAACTTGACCCCACAGCTGTCGTTGTAAGTTAGTTAGAGGAAGACTAAAGCCAATTACGACTACTTTACCACTGGCACCAGATGAAATTTTATGTTTCATTTCATGGAATAGTAAGAAAGAAGGCGGTATTACCGGCAGTTGCCGTAAAGCCGGATTCTCATGTTTTCTTATGTGTGGACCTTCAAGTTCAAATGTGGTCAGAGTACAAACTTGACCCCACAGCTGTCGTTGTAATTTAGGGGAGAGGAAGACTAAAGCCAATTACGACTATTTTACCATGGAAACCAGATGAACTTTTATGTTTCATTTCAATTAATAGTACGAAAGAAGGCGGTATTCCCTCAGCTGCCGTAAAGCCGGATTCTCATGTTTTCCTATGTGTCGACCTGCAAGTTCAAATGTGGTCAGGGTACAAACTTGACCCCACAGCTGTCGTTGTAAGTTAGGGAGAGGAAGACTAAAGCCAATTACGACTACTTTACCAAGGGCACCAGAGGAACTTTTATGTTTCATTTCATGGAATAGTAAGGAAGAAGGCGGTATTACCTGCAGTTGCCGTAAAGCCGGATTCTCATGTTTTCCTATGTGTGGACCTTCAAGTTCAAATGTATTCAGGGTACAAACTTGACCCCACAGCTGTCGTTGTAATTTAGGGAGAGGAAGACTAAAGCCAATTACGACTATTTTACTACGGGCACCAGATGAACTTTTATGTTTCATTTCATGGAATAGTAAGAAGTAAGGCAGTATTACCTCAGCTGCCGTAAAGCCGGATTATCATGTTTTCCTATGTGTGGACCTTCCAGTTCAAATGTGGTCAGGGTACAAACTTGACCCCACAGCTGTCGTTGTAAGTTAGGGAGAGGAAGACTAAAGCCAATTACGACTACTTTACCACGGGCACCAGATGAAATTTTATGTTTCATTTCATGGAATAGTAAGAAAGAAGGCGGTATTACCTGCAGTTGCCGTAAAGGCAGATTCTCATGTTTTCCTATGTGTGGACCTTTCAGTTCAAATGTGGTCAGGGTACAAACTTGACCCCACAGCTGTCGTTGTAAGTTAGGAAGAGGAAGACTAAAGCCAATTACGACTACTTTACCACGGGCACCAGATGAAATTTTATGTTTCATTTCATGGAATAGTAAGAAAGAAGGCGGTATTACCGGCAGTTGCCGTAAAGCCGGATTCTCATGTTTTCTTATGTGTGGACCTTCAAGTTCAAATGTGGTCAGGGTACAAACTTGACCCCACAGCTGTCGTTGTAAGTCAGGGAGAGGAAGACTGAAGCCAATTACGACTACCATACCATGGGCACCAGAGGAACTTTTTATGTTTCATTTCATGGAATAGTAAGGAAGAAGGCGGTATTACCTGCAGTTGCCGTAAAGCCGGATTCTCATGTTTTCCTATGTGTGGACCTTCAAGTTCAAATGTATTCAGGGTACAAACTTGACCCCACAGCTGTCGTTGTAATTTAGGGAGAGGAAGACTAAAGCCAATTACGACTATTTTACCATGGGAACCAGATGAACTTTTATGTTTCATTTCATGGAATAGTAAGAAAGAAGGCGGTATTACCTCAGCTGCCGTAAAGCCGGATTATCATGTTTTCCTATGTGTGGACCTTATAGTTCAAATGTGGTCAGGGTACAAAATGGCCCCACAGCTGTAGCTTTAATTTGGGAGGAGGAAGACTAAAGCCAATTACAACTACTTTACCATGGGCACCAGATGAACTTTTATGTTTCATTTCATGGAATAGTAAGAAAGAAGGCGGTATTACCTGCAGTTGCCGTAAAGCCGGATTCTCATGTTTTCCTATGTGTGGACCTTCAAGTTCAAATGTGGTCAGGGTACAAACTTGACCCCACATCTGTGGTTGTAAGTTGGGGGAGGAAGACTAAAACCAATTACAACTACTTTACCATGGGAACCAGATGAACTTTTATGTTTCATTTTATGGAATAGTAAGAAAGAAGGCGGTATTTCCTGCAGTTGCCGTAAAGCCGGATTCTCATGTTTTCCTATGTGTGGACCTTCAAGTTCAAATGTGGTCAGGGTACAAACTTGACCCCACAGCTGTCGTTGTAAGTTAGGGAGAGGAAGACTAAAGCCAATTACGAATACTTTACCATGGGCACCAGATGAACTTTTATGTTTCATTTCATGGAATAGTAAGAAAGAAGGCGGTATTACCTGCAGTTGCCGTAAAGCCGGATTCTCATGTTTTTCTATATGTGGACCTTCTAGTTCAAATGTGGTCTGGGTACAAACTTGACCCAACAGCTGTGGTTGTAATTTGTTAGGAGGAAAACTAAAACCAATTACAACTACTTTACCATGGGAACCAGATGAACTTTTATGTTTTATTTCATGGAATAGTAAGAAAGAAGGCGGTATTACCTGCTGTTGCCGTAAAGCCGGATTCTCATGTTTTCCTATGTCTGGACCTTACAGTTCAAATGTGGTCCGGGTACAAACTTGACCCCACAGCTGTGGTTGCAAGTTGGGGGGAGGAAGACTAAAGCTAATTACGACTACTTTACCAAGGGCACCAGATGAACTTTTATGTTTCATTTTATGGAATAGTAAGAAAGAAGGCGGTATTTCCTGCAGTTGCCGTAAAGCCGGATTCTCATGTTTTCCTATGTGTGGACCTTCAAGTTCAAATGTGGTCAGGGTACAAACTTGACCCCACAGCTGTCGTTGTAAGTTAGGGAGAGGAAGACTAAAGCCAATTACGAATACTTTACCATGGGCACCAGATGAACTTTTATGTTTCATTTCATGGAATAGTAAGGAAGAAGGCGGTATTACCTGTAGTTGCCGTAAAGCCGGATTCTCATGTTTTCCTATGTGTGGACCTTCAAGTTCAAATGTGGTCAGGGTACAAACTTGACCCCACAGCTGTCGTTGTAAGTTTGGGAGAGGAAGACTAAAACCAATTACGATCACTTTTACTATGGGAACCAGATGAACTTTTATGTTTCATTTCATTGAATAGTAAGAAATAAAGCAGTATTACCTGCAGTTGCCGTAAAGCCGGATTCTCATGTTTTCCTATGTGTGGACCTTCAAGTTCAAATGTGGTCAGGGTACAAACTTGACCCCACAGCTGTCGTTGTAAGTTAGGGAGAGGAAGACTAAAGCCAATTACGACTACTTTACCATGGTTACCAGATGAACTTTTATGTTTCATTTCATGGAATAGTAAGAAAGAAGGCGGTATTACCTGCAGTTGCCGTAAAGGCAGATTCTCATGTTTTCTATGTGCGGACCTTCCAGTTCAAATGTGGTCAGGGTACAAACTTGACCCCACAGCTGTCGTTGTAAGTTAGGGAGAGGAAGACTAAAGCCAATTACGACTACTTTACCACGGGCACCAGATGAAATTTTATGTTTCATTTCATGGAATAGTAAGAAAGAAGGCGGTATTCCCTCAGCTGCAGTAAAGCCGAATTCTCATGTTTTCCTCTGTGTGGACCTGCAAGTTCAAACGTGGTCAGGGTACAAACTTGACCCCACAGCTGTCGTTGTAAGTTAGTTAGAGGAAGACTAAAGCCAATTACGACTACTTTACAACGGGCACCAGATGAAATTTTATGTTTCATTCCATGGAATAGTAAGAAAGAAGGCGGTATTACCTGCAGTTGCCGTAAAGGCAGATTCTCATGTTTTCCTATGTGTGGACCTTCCAGTTCAAATGTGGTCAGGGAACAAACTTGACCCCACAGCTGTCGTTGTAAGTTAGGGAGAGGAAGACTAAAACCAATTACGACTACTTTACCACGGGCACCAGATTAAATTTTATGTTTCATTTCATGGAATAGTAAGAAAGAAGGCGGTATTCCCTCAGCTGCCGTAAAGCCGAATTCTCATGTTTCCCTATGTGTGGACCTGCAAGTTCAAATGTGGTCAGGGTACAAACTTGACCCCACATCTGTCGTTGTAAGTTAGTTAGAGGAAGACTAAAGCCAATTACGACTACTTTACCACGGGCACCAGATGAAATTTTATGTTTCATTTCATGGAATAGTAAGAAAGAAGGCGGTATTACCGGCAGTTGCCGTAAAGCCGGATTCTCATGTTTTCTTATGTGTGGACCTTGAAGTTCAAATGTGGTCAGGGTGCAAACTTGACCCCACAGCTGTCGTTGTAATTTGGGAGGAGGAAAACTAAAACCAATTACAACTACTTTACCATGGGAACCAAATGAACTTTTATGTTTCATTTCATGGAATAGTAAGAAAGAAGGCGGTATTACCTGCTGTTGCCGTAAAGCCGGATTCTCATGTTTTCCTATGTCTGGACCTTACAGTTCAAATGTGGTCCGGGTACAAACTTGACCCCACAGCTGTGGTTGCAAGTTGGGGGGAGGAAGACTAAAGCTAATTACGACTACTTTACCAAGGGCACCAGATGAACTTTTATGTTTCATTTTATGGAATAGTAAGAAAGAAGGCGGTATTTCCTGCAGTTGCCGTAAAGCCGGATTCTCATGTTTTCCTATGTGTGGACCTTCAAGTTCAAATGTGGTCAGGGCACAAACTTGACCACACAGCTGTCGTTGTAAGTTATTGAGAGGAAGACTAAAGCCAATTACGAATACTTTACCATGGGAACCAGATGAACTTTTATGTTTCATTTCATGGAATAGTAAGAAAGAAGGCGGTATTACCTGCAGTTGCCGTAAAGGCAGATTCTCATGTTTTTCTATGTGTGGACCTTCCAGTTCAAATGTGGTCAGGGTACAAACTTGACCCCACAGCTGTCGTTGTAAGTTAGGGAGAGGAAGACTAAAGCCAATTACGACTACTTTACCACGGGCACCAGATGAAATTTTATGTTTCATTTCATGGAATAGTAAGAAAGAAGGCGGTATTCCCTCAGCTGCCGTAAAGCCGAATTCTCATGTTTTCCTATGTGTGGACCTGCAAGTTCAAATGTGGTCAGGGTACAAACTTGACCCCACAGCTGTCGTTGTAAGTTAGTTAGAGGAAGACTAAAGCCAATTACGACTACTTTACCACTGGCACCAGATGAAATTTTATGTTTCATTTCATGGAATAGTAAGAAAGAAGGCGGTATTACCGGCAGTTGCCGTAAAGCCGGATTCTCATGTTTTCTTATGTGTGGACCTTCAAGTTCAAATGTGGTCAGAGTACAAACTTGACCCCACAGCTGTCGTTGTAATTTAGGGAGAGGAAGACTAAAGCCAATTACGACTATTTTACCATGGAAACCAGATGAACTTTTATGTTTCATTTCAATTAATAGTACGAAAGAAGGCGGTATTCCCTCAGCTGCCGTAAAGCCGGATTCTCATGTTTTCCTATGTGTCGACCTGCAAGTTCAAATGTGGTCAGGGTACAAACTTGACCCCACAGCTGTCGTTGTAAGTTAGGGAGAGGAAGACTAAAGCCAATTACGACTACTTTACCAAGGGCACCAGAGGAACTTTTATGTTTCATTTCATGGAATAGTAAGGAAGAAGGCGGTATTACCTGCAGTTGCCGTAAAGCCGGATTCTCATGTTTTCCTATGTGTGGACCTTCAAGTTCAAATGTATTCAGGGTACAAACTTGACCCCACAGCTGTCGTTGTAATTTAGGGAGAGGAAGACTAAAGCCAATTACGACTATTTTACTACGGGCACCAGATGAACTTTTATGTTTCATTTCATGGAATAGTAAGAAGTAAGGCAGTATTACCTCAGCTGCCGTAAAGCCGGATTATCATGTTTTCCTATGTGTGGACCTTCCAGTTCAAATGTGGTCAGGGTACAAACTTGACCCCACAGCTGTCGTTGTAAGTTAGGGAGAGGAAGACTAAAGCCAATTACGACTACTTTACCACGGGCACCAGATGAAATTTTATGTTTCATTTCATGGAATAGTAAGAAAGAAGGCGGTATTACCTGCAGTTGCCGTAAAGGCAGATTCTCATGTTTTCCTATGTGTGGACCTTTCAGTTCAAATGTGGTCAGGGTACAAACTTGACCCCACAGCTGTCGTTGTAAGTTAGGAAGAGGAAGACTAAAGCCAATTACGACTACTTTACCACGGGCACCAGATGAAATTTTATGTTTCATTTCATGGAATAGTAAGAAAGAAGGCGGTATTACCGGCAGTTGCCGTAAAGCCGGATTCTCATGTTTTCTTATGTGTGGACCTTCAAGTTCAAATGTGGTCAGGGTACAAACTTGACCCCACAGCTGTCGTTGTAAGTTAGGGAGAGGAAGACTGAAGCCAATTACGACTACCATACCATGGGCACCAGAGGAACTTTTATGTTTCATTTCATGGAATAGTAAGGAAGAAGGCGGTATTACCTGCAGTTGCCGTAAAGCCGGATTCTCATGTTTTCCTATGTGTGGACCTTCAAGTTCAAATGTATTCAGGGTACAAACTTGACCCCACAGCTGTCGTTGTAATTTAGGGAGAGGAAGACTAAAGCCAATTACGACTATTTTACCATGGGAACCAGATGAACTTTTATGTTTCATTTCATGGAATAGTAAGAAAGAAGGCGGTATTACCTCAGCTGCCGTAAAGCCGGATTATCATGTTTTCCTATGTGTGGACCTTATAGTTCAAATGTGGTCAGGGTACAAAATGGCCCCACAGCTGTAGCTTTAATTTGGGAGGAGGAAGACTAAAGCCAATTACAACTACTTTACCATGGGCACCAGATGAACTTTTATGTTTCATTTCATGGAATAGTAAGAAAGAAGGCGGTATTACCTGCAGTTGCCGTAAAGCCGGATTCTCATGTTTTCCTATGTGTGGACCTTCAAGTTCAAATGTGGTCAGGGTACAAACTTGACCCCACATCTGTGGTTGTAAGTTGGGGGAGGAAGACTAAAACCAATTACAACTACTTTACCATGGGAACCAGATGAACTTTTATGTTTCATTTTATGGAATAGTAAGAAAGAAGGCGGTATTTCCTGCAGTTGCCGTAAAGCCGGATTCTCATGTTTTCCTATGTGTGGACCTTCAAGTTCAAATGTGGTCAGGGTACAAACTTGACCCCACAGCTGTCGTTGTAAGTTAGGGAGAGGAAGACTAAAGCCAATTACGAATACTTTACCATGGGCACCAGATGAACTTTTATGTTTCATTTCATGGAATAGTAAGAAAGAAGGCGGTATTACCTGCAGTTGCCGTAAAGCCGGATTCTCATGTTTTTCTATATGTGGACCTTCTAGTTCAAATGTGGTCTGGGTACAAACTTGACCCAACAGCTGTGGTTGTAATTTGTTAGGAGGAAAACTAAAACCAATTACAACTACTTTACCATGGGAACCAGATGAACTTTTATGTTTTATTTCATGGAATAGTAAGAAAGAAGGCGGTATTACCTGCTGTTGCCGTAAAGCCGGATTCTCATGTTTTCCTATGTCTGGACCTTACAGTTCAAATGTGGTCCGGGTACAAACTTGACCCCACAGCTGTGGTTGCAAGTTGGGGGAGGAAGACTAAAGCTAATTACGACTACTTTACCAAGGGCACCAGATGAACTTTTATGTTTCATTTTATGGAATAGTAAGAAAGAAGGCGGTATTTCCTGCAGTTGCCGTAAAGCCGGATTCTCATGTTTTCCTATGTGTGGACCTTCAAGTTCAAATGTGGTCAGGGTACAAACTTGACCCCACAGCTGTCGTTGTAAGTTAGGGAGAGGAAGACTAAAGCCAATTACGAATACTTTACCATGGGCACCAGATGAACTTTTATGTTTCATTTCATGGAATAGTAAGGAAGAAGGCGGTATTACCTGTAGTTGCCGTAAAGCCGGATTCTCATGTTTTCCTATGTGTGGACCTTCAAGTTCAAATGTGGTCAGGGTACAAACTTGACCCCACAGCTGTCGTTGTAAGTTTGGGAGAGGAAGACTAAAACCAATTACGATCACTTTACTATGGGAACCAGATGAACTTTTATGTTTCATTTCATTGAATAGTAAGAAATAAAGCAGTATTACCTGCAGTTGCCGTAAAGCCGGATTCTCATGTTTTCCTATGTGTGGACCTTCAAGTTCAAATGTGGTCAGGGTACAAACTTGACCCCACAGCTGTCGTTGTAAGTTAGGGAGAGGAAGACTAAAGCCAATTACGACTACTTTACCATGGTTACCAGATGAACTTTTATGTTTCATTTCATGGAATAGTAAGAAAGAAGGCGGTATTACCTGCAGTTGCCGTAAAGGCAGATTCTCATGTTTTCTATGTGCGGACCTTCCAGTTCAAATGTGGTCAGGGTACAAACTTGACCCCACAGCTGTCGTTGTAAGTTAGGGAGAGGAAGACTAAAGCCAATTACGACTACTTTACCACGGGCACCAGATGAAATTTTATGTTTCATTTCATGGAATAGTAAGAAAGAAGGCGGTATTCCCTCAGCTGCAGTAAAGCCGAATTCTCATGTTTTCCTCTGTGTGGACCTGCAAGTTCAAACGTGGTCAGGGTACAAACTTGACCCCACAGCTGTCGTTGTAAGTTAGTTAGAGGAAGACTAAAGCCAATTACGACTACTTTACAACGGGCACCAGATGAAATTTTATGTTTCATTCCATGGAATAGTAAGAAAGAAGGCGGTATTACCTGCAGTTGCCGTAAAGGCAGATTCTCATGTTTTCCTATGTGTGGACCTTCCAGTTCAAATGTGGTCAGGGAACAAACTTGACCCCACAGCTGTCGTTGTAAGTTAGGGAGAGGAAGACTAAAACCAATTACGACTACTTTACCACGGGCACCAGATTAAATTTTATGTTTCATTTCATGGAATAGTAAGAAAGAAGGCGGTATTCCCTCAGCTGCCGTAAAGCCGAATTCTCATGTTTCCCTATGTGTGGACCTGCAAGTTCAAATGTGGTCAGGGTACAAACTTGACCCCACATCTGTCGTTGTAAGTTAGTTAGAGGAAGACTAAAGCCAATTACGACTACTTTACCACGGGCACCAGATGAAATTTTATGTTTCATTTCATGGAATAGTAAGAAAGAAGGCGGTATTACCGGCAGTTGCCGTAAAGCCGGATTCTCATGTTTTCTTATGTGTGGACCTTGAAGTTCAAATGTGGTCAGGGTGCAAACTTGACCCCACAGCTGTCGTTGTAATTTGGGAGGAGGAAAACTAAAACCAATTACAACTACTTTACCATGGGAACCAAATGAACTTTTATGTTTCATTTCATGGAATAGTAAGAAAGAAGGCGGTATTACCTGCTGTTGCCGTAAAGCCGGATTCTCATGTTTTCCTATGTCTGGACCTTACAGTTCAAATGTGGTCCGGGTACAAACTTGACCCCACAGCTGTGGTTGCAAGTTGGGGAGGAAGACTAAAGCTAATTACGACTACTTTACCAAGGGCACCAGATGAACTTTTATGTTTCATTTTATGGAATAGTAAGAAAGAAGGCGGTATTTCCTGCAGTTGCCGTAAAGCCGGATTCTCATGTTTTCCTATGTGTGGACCTTCAAGTTCAAATGTGGTCAGGGCACAAACTTGACCACACAGCTGTCGTTGTAAGTTATTGAGAGGAAGACTAAAGCCAATTACGAATACTTTACCATGGGAACCAGATGAACTTTTATGTTTCATTTCATGGAATAGTAAGGAAGAAGGCGGTATTACCTGTAGTTGCCGTAAAGCCGGATTCTCATGTTTTCCTATGTGTGGACCTTTCAAGTTCAAATGTGGTCAGGGTATAAACTTGACCCCACAGCTGTCGTTGTAAGTTTGGGAGAGGAAGACTAAAACCAATTACGATCACTTTACTATGGGAACCAGATGAACTTTTATGTTTCATTTCATTGAATAGTAAGAAATAAGGCAGTATTACCTGCAGTTGCCGTAAAGCCGGATTCTCATGTTTTCCTATGTGTGGACCTTCAAGTTCAAATGTGGTCAGGGTACAAACTTGACCCCACAGCTGTCGTTGTAAGTTAGGGAGAGGAAGACTAAAGCCAATTACGACTACTTTACCATGGTTACCAGATGAACTTTTATGTTTCATTTCATTTAATAGTAAGAAAGAAGGCGGTATTACCTGCAGTTGCCGTAAAGGCAGATTCTCATGTTTTCCTATGTGTGGACCTTCCAGTTCAAATGTGGTCAGGGTACAAACTTGACCCCACAGCTGTCGTTGTAAGTTAGGGAGAGGAAGACTAAAGCCAATTACGACTACTTTACCACGGGCACCAGATGAAATTTTATGTTTCATTTCATGGAATAGTAAGAAAGACGGCGGTATTCCCTCAGCTGCCGTAAAGCCGAATTCTCATGTTTTCCTATGTGTGGACCTGCAAGTTCAAATGTGGTCAGGGTACAAACTTGACCATACAGCTGTCGTTGTAAGTTAGTTAGAGGAAGACTAAAGCCAATTACGACTACTTTACCACGGGCACCAGATGAAATTTTATGTTTCATTTCATGGAATAGTAAGAAAGAAGGCGGTATTACCTGCAGTTGCCGTAAAGGCAGATTCTCATGTTTTCCTATGTGTGGACCTTCCAGTTCAAATGTGGTCAGGGTACAAACTTGACCCCACAGCTGTCGTTGTAAGTTAGGGAGAGGAAGACTAAAGCCAATTACGACTACTTTACCACGGGCACCAGATGAACTTTTATGTTTCATTTTCATGGAATAGTAAGAAAGAAGGCGGTATTACCTGCTGTTGCCGTAAAGCCGGATTCTCATGTTTTCCTATGTCTGGACCTTACAGTTCAAATGTGGTCCGGGTACAAACTTGACCCCACAGCTGTGGTTGCAAGTTGGGGGGAGGAAGACTAAAGCTAATTACGACTACTTTACCAAGGGCACCAGATGAACTTTTATGTTTCATTTTATGGAATAGTAAGAAAGAAGGCGGTATTTCCTGCAGTTGCCGTAAAGCCGGATTCTCATGTTATCCTATGTGTGGACCTTCAAGTTCAAATGTGGTCAGGGTACAAACTTGACCCCACAGCTGTCGTTGTAAGTTAGGGAGAGGAAGACTAAAGCCAATTACGAATACTTTACCATGGGCACCAGATGAACTTTTATGTTTCATTTCATGGAATAGTAAGGAAGAAGGCGGTATTACCTGTAGTTGCCGTAAAGCCGGATTCTCATGTTTTCCTATGTGTGGACCTTCAAGTTCAAATGTGGTCAGGGTATAAACTTGACCCCACAGCTGTCGTTGTAAGTTTGGGAGAGGAAGACTAAAACCAATTACGATCACTTTACTATGGGAAACAGATGAACTTTTATGTTTCATTTCATTGAATAGTAAGAAATAAGGCAGTATTACCTGCAGTTGCCGTAAAGCCGTTTTCTCATGTTTTCCTATGTGTGGACCTTCAAGTTCAAATGTGGTCAGGGTACAAACTTGACCCCACAGCTGTCGTTGTAATTTAGGGAGAGGAAGACTAAAGCCAATTACGACTACTTTACCACTGGCACCAGATGAAATTTTATGTTTCATTTCATGGAATAGTAAGAAAGAAGGCGGTATTACCGGCAGTTGCCGTAAAGCCGGATTCTCATGTTTTCTTATGTGTGGACCTTCAAGTTCAAATGTATTCAGGGTACAAACTTGACCCCACAGCTGTCGTTGTAATTTAGGGAGAGGAAGACTAAAGCCAATTACGACTACTTTACCACGGGCACCAGATGAACTTTTATGTTTCATTTCATGGAATAGTAAGAAAGAAGGCGGTATTACCTGCTGTTGCCGTAAAGCCGGATTCTCATGTTTTCCTATGTCTGGACCTTACAGTTCAAATGTGGTCCGGGTACAAACTTGACCCCACAGCTGTGGTTGCAAGTTGGGGGGAGGAAGACTAAAGCTAATTACGACTACTTTACCAAGGGCACCAGATGAACTTTTTATGTTTCATTTTATGGAATAGTAAGAAAGAAGGCGGTATTTCCTGCAGTTGCCGTAAAGCCGGATTCTCATGTTATCCTATGTGTGGACCTTCAAGTTCAAATGTGGTCAGGGTACAAACTTGACCCCACAGCTGTCGTTGTAAGTTAGGGAGAGTGAAGACTAAAGCCAATTACGAATACTTTACCATGGGCACCAGATGAACTTTTATGTTTCATTTCATGGAATAGTAAGGAAGAAGGCGGTATTACCTGTAGTTGCCGTAAAGCCGGATTCTCATGTTTTCCTATGTGTGGACCTTCAAGTTCAAATGTGGTCAGGGTATAAACTTGACCCCACAGCTGTCGTTGTAAGTTTGGGAGAGGAAGACTAAAACCAATTACGATCACTTTACTATGGGAAACAGATGAACTTTTATGTTTCATTTCATTGAATAGTAAGAAATAAGGCAGTATTACCTGCAGTTGCCGTAAAGCCGTTTTCTCATGTTTTCCTATGTGTGGACCTTCAAGTTCAAATGTGGTCAGGGTACAAACTTGACCCCACAGCTGTCGTTGTAATTTAGGGAGAGGAAGACTAAAGCCAATTACGACTACTTTACCACTGGCACCAGATGAAATTTTATGTTTCATTTCATGGAATAGTAAGAAAGAAGGCGGTATTACCGGCAGTTGCCGTAAAGCCGGATTCTCATGTTTTCTTATGTGTGGACCTTCAAGTTCAAATGTATTCAGGGTACAAACTTGACCCCACAGCTGTCGTTGTAATTTAGGGAGAGGAAGACTAAAGCCAATTACGACTATTTTACCATGGGAACCAGATGAACTTTTATGTTTCATTTCATGGAATAGTAAGAAAGAAGGCGGTATTACCTCAGTTGCCGTAAAGCCGGATTCTCATGTTTTCCTATGTGTGGACCTTCCAGTTCAAATGTGGTCAGGGTACAAAATGGCCCCACAGCTGTAGCTTTAATTTGGGATTAGGAAGACTAAAGCCAATTACAACTACTTTACCATGGGCACCAGATGAACTTTTATGTTTCATTTCATGGAATAGTAAGAAAGAAGGCGGTATTACCTGCAGTTGCCGTAAAGCCGGATTCTCATGTTTTCCTATGTGTGGACCTTCAAGTTCAAATGTGGTCAGGGTACGAACTTGACCCCACAGCTGTGGTTGTAAGTTGGGGGGAGGAAGACTAAAGCCAATTACGACTACTTTACCAAGGGCACCAGATGAACTTTTATGTTTCATTTCATGGAATAGTAAGAAATAAGGCGGTATTACCTGCAGTTGCCGTAAAGCCGGATTCTCATGTTTTCCTATGTGTGGACCTTCAAGTTCAAATTTGTTCAGGGTACGAACTTGACCCCACAGCTGTGGTTGTAAGTTGGGGGAGGAAGACTAAAGCCAATTACGACTACTTTACCATGGGAACCAGATGAACTTTTATGTTTCATTTCATGGAATAGTAAGAAAGAAGACGGTATTACCTGCAGTTGCCGTAAAGCCGGATTCTCATGTTTTTCTATATGTGGACCTTCCAGTTCAAATGTGGTCTGGGTACAAACTTGACCCCACAGCTGTGGTTGTAATTTGGGAGGAGGAAAACTAAAACCAATTACAACTACTTTACCATGGGAACCAGATGAACTTTTATGTTTCATTTCATGGAATAGTAAGAAAGAAGGCGGTATTACCTGCAGTTGCCGTAAAGCCGGATTCTCATTCTCATGTTTTCCTGTGTGTGGACCTTTAAGTTCAAATGTGGTCTGGGTACAAACTTGACCCCACAGCTGTGGTTGTAAGTTGGGGAAAGAAGACTAAAGCCAATTACGGCTACTTTACCATGGGAACCAGATGAACTTTTATGTTTCATTTCATGGAATAGTAAGAAATAAGGCGGTATTACCTGCAGTTGCCGTAAAGCCGGATTCTCATGTTTTCCTATGTGTGGACCTTCAAGTTCAAATGTGTTCAGGGTACAAACTTGACCCCACAGCTGTGGTTGTAAGTTAGGGTGAGGAAGACTAAAGCCAAGAGATCATCTTTTTTAAAATCAAATTATTCTTGAGGAATCCATTAGCGCATAAGATTCCCCTTCCTAATACAAAACGATTATTTTAGAATATTGAAAGAGTTCCTTTTCTCCTTTAAGTCTAAAAATGGGGAGTCCAACTCAGTATGTAACAGAGTGTTATTATAATTTCATTCGTATGCTGAAGAAATACAATTTAAAAAATTTCTTTTTTCCTTTAACCACGTGATTTTCAGAATAATACTAATCTTTACATTTTTATTTTTTTTTTTTTTTTTTTTTTTGCATAATGTAACCTAACATTATTTATATTTTAGAAGAAATTATAGAGAAAGAAAATGAAAGAAAATTATATCATTCTTTCTTCTGTTCATGAACCGCTATAACATTTTAACATTTGTATCTGCTAAATTCTAAGTTTCGGAAAATACTTTAACTTATCTAACACTTTTCAGCTATGTTTAACAATAAAAACGAGCCCAGCAAAAACACAACTATTGGGAAATTGCTGGCCACAAGCTGACAGTGATGAGTCACTGATGGCTGAAATATGTCGCTCACAGATCGGTAGCGGTCCGATGATGGCAGCGTCGTCTGGTGGCAGCCATTGATGGTCTTGCAGCATCGCCGTGATTTGCGGTCCACCAAGCAAGTGCCACTAGTTGTCCGTAGCTGGCAACCGATGAAACCCAAACACCAGGTGGAAACAACGGAACTGAGCATTGGCAGAAGGAACACGTGCTGTGTCTCTCGTGGTACCAGTTAGCTGAAGACGACGCTATCGCCATCGTGTTATTTTAGTGGATGTTAAGAAAAAAAGCATATGTAGAGAGGCGAATTAATATCCCAATGTAATACCACGTCGACGAAGATATAAGATTTAGCCATGAACGACTACATTACAGCCATAAATACACCTACTCCATTCCCGTGAATAACTAGAAATAACTGCGGTGTAATCTTTCGTTTTAACATTCACTAAACTGCTTGAAACCAAAGCCCTGGAAAAACATTAAAAACGGGTTATGTTGGGAAAAAAAGAATTATACGCGTTTAAAATTTATCAATTATTAAAAAAACCCAAAAAAACTAATTTTTGTATATAATGTATTCATCCATGGGTTGAATACACAAGACGAGAAATTCACTTCTAAAAATAGTGAGAAGTAAAATAAAATACATTTCCTCTTTAAAATAAATGTAGTTTCTGACAGCAGGAAGGAATGATTCAACGTTAAAAATGTAACAGAAAGTGACATGAACGGGTAAATATATTAATTCAGCAATCGCTTTTCAAGACGACTGGGCATGCTCGAAACTTTGGAAAGCGCCTTGGTACACTCGTTAAAGAAGTGAAGTACCGTTACAGTTAAAAAAACAATCGTATGTTGAAAAAAATAAATTTATGAATTATATGAAACTGATATTTATGCAAAATACGTCGCAATAGTGCAAAATGAAATAGGAAACCATTCGTTACACATTCCGCCGAAAAGTGGGTCATCTTCAAGCAACACGGGTGCGTGCCAAATTAGTCCAGTTGGAAGAACGCCCGCTTCCAACACCAACAGTTCTTGGTTCGATTCCAAGTAGATCCAAACGGGTGTGTTTACGGACCGGTTGATAAAATTTCCCCGGCGCAGTGCTGCAATGACGAAGTTTCGTAAGGAGAAAAAAACATAATTATCGCTTTGGGAAACTGAGGCTAATCTTTATTATTTTGTTTGATAAGGCTACTACTGGGGAATTGGCGAACAAACAGGCAAACCATCAGTTACGCTCACGATTGCCGGCTGCCACTGCCTGGAAAATAACGGACCACATTTCGTTAGCCATCATTTATGGCACGTGCTTGCAGGGCCGCTGAAGGGCCACTTGTGGCAGCTACTGCTTGTGATGGATAACTGATGGTCGTGTTGCGGCATCTGGCAACAGATGGGGGTGCCAACTGTTGGACAGCTGCTGGCCCTTCTTTTGTCCACCCGGACATTTTATTGACGGTTCGGCTGCGGCAACATAGTGCTCGGCCATTGCTAGCAGTGCTGTCCCAGCAAAGCTGTTTTTGCTGGGAGTGAACGTTGTTGCCTGAGATCTGTGTTACTTTTTTTTAAAAATTGAAACAATGGGCTTTAGGGCCACCATTCATCTTAAAGGGGTTTTAAGGACGGGAAACACTGACAAGGATTTCTTTATAACGATTTCATAAAAAAAGCAATGTCGAGAAATGATGCGATTGGCTCTGTTTGTTTTTTTATATTTCATCAGCTACATATGGAAACATCTGATGTGAGGCGACTTATGAGCAATATAGTTAAGCCTACGAAATCTCAGCCCTTCGTTGACTACGTGTAAAAGTAATTTTTTTTCTGACACTGGTTTGCTGTGAATTTTAAAAGAATTTATTATGAAGCGGTATAGCAAGGTAGGTGTTCTGGCCCAGTAAATTCTATCCTGTAGTTCAGTAAACACTCTCTGAAACAAAATGGCTCAAATATGAATAACTACAAAATAAGCTTACGCTAAAGAGCATGTAACAGATGCTATGAGCACTGATGAGATGTAGACTGGTTAAAAACAGCATCTCAGCTTTGTATAACTAAAACATATTGCAGTTTTCTTCACAGTATTTTTATAAAAATAATTTCTATGCAATGGGCATAATAAAAAATATTGCATATCACAAACAAATGTGCAGAAAACTTAAGAAGATAACAGTCCAAAATGGAATAATCACAATCTGTCTAACACATCTAACACCATACAATTTTCCTTGTCTGAACGTTTGTGTCTCTTTGGTTGGGCAGTGGAAAGAGTGCTCGCCTGTTTTGTCGTCGAATTTCTGCCTCAACCAGTACACTTATTTTTATTGTAAAGTTCATTCTTGTAATGTTCATGAAACATACTTTCACATTTGGACATCACAAAAAAAGGAAACGTTTTTATTCAAAAATTACTCAACGTATCGTATTTCCCGCGTCATTATCGACAGCATTTCACCTAGTATTAGAAGCCCTTGAGATGTTACTAAAAACTATTTTAGAAACACTTATAATAATGATAGACAGAATGTAATGGGGCGTTTCCTAATTCTGCACTACCTTCCGTACACATATTTGCTTTGAAAACATGAAGTTAATAAATGTGGAGCTTCCTTCCACTGCATCAGTAGACGAATGCTTCATATTTATTAAATTTTGTAGTATATGTTCATGAGAGCGTACGGGTAAATTTTCGGAGAATTCAATATAACGAATCTCGGCAAAATATTCGTTATCTTGAATTTTAAGTCAACCAACCGTTACCCGAAATAATAATAAGGATAGAGGACTGCCGTTTTCGGGAAGAGTAGAATAATTACAAACAATTTTCTATAACGTTTTTCAAAATCTGGAATATTTTTCGACTTCTCGAGTCATAAGGTGAATGTATATTATGATTCTCAAAATGATGACCAGTTTGAAAATCAAAACAAATTTTAAAAAATACTCAAATCTCCTATACCGTAGTAGTGTATTCTGAAATGCTAATTATTATTGAAAACGCTAATATTCCTGACGGAATGTTAATTTATGTGGTTACCAAATGTTTTCACTAAGCGAACGAATTAAATAGATATGCGGATCTCCTTGGTTTTCTGACTTTCGTCAGCAGACGGAAGAGATGATGTCCGTTTCTTGAAAATTTTCATTTTTCAGCGGTTGGTTACTAGAGTACGCTTTCTTTCCCCACTGCCATTCGCTGTGTTTTTTCGCCCACTTCGAAGCGTTTTTCATAAGAGGTTTCTGTAACCTTCCCCGATGCACGATCCCTTGATGGTGTATGAAATTGCGAGAAAGGGAGATTATGATTTGGTTTTCTTTAGTTTACTAAGGGTTTATAGTTGAATGGTTAAGACAGAGAAAGTTTGACCTGAGTTTACTGTAGTAATCTCTGTGTCCTCCTCGTCTTCAAGGGACAGGGATTCAGGGACTTTTGAGCAGCTATGAGTAGTGTTCCTAGTAAGGCTTGGATCCTCTATTCTTTGTATGATTGGGCAGCGTCACAGCAGTGTGGACCAATTAATTAACTAATTGGCATATGGAGTTAAAATACAAATACGCACGTCATACATGATAAAATGATCAAACCGTAACATGCTGTAATGACCATGTCCCCTGCGCTATACCCCCCGTCTGGAGGGATACAATACTATAGCAGCAGCTCTCTGTACGGGACCATGCCACGGTGACCCCGCCTCCTTCCCCATGATCCTTTGCGCTGCCTTCCTATGTATGTACATATGTGCTGTACTAACCAAAAGATCTGACTTGCATCTGAAGATGGGCTATAGTGGCCCTAAAGTGCTAATGCGTTTGAAGTGCATATATTATATTATAATTAAAGTCTTGTGAATTAGGACTCACGTTGTTTGAACGCACAGAGACGGATTTTTAATCATTTTATCATAATTGGCACATTCTTTTGAAATGCGTGTCGAACGTGTGATGTGATGTTTATTGTAACCTTAATTTAAACACACCTCAGCCACAGAGGATATAAATCAAATGTGAAAAAAACACAACGCTCTTCTGCTGCTTTCCTTTGTTCAGAACGCTGGTCATCATGTAAGCAGTCTTCAAAGAAAGCTCCAAAACAGGGATCCAGAACGCTGTGAATGTAAATTTGACTGTGCAGCACAAATTCATGGGGAAAGGGGGCGGAGTTGTATAAGCCTTTCAATTTTTTCTCTTCTCTGTTTCTGGGAATTACATTTGTATTCAAAGTACTGTATCTTACTCGTGTATTGAGTTTCTTTTTAAAGTAAATCAGCCCAAGTGTAATTTCATCAAAATTTTGCTTGGATGTTGTGGCCGTTTTTTTGTGACAATATTGCGTTAAAATGCCAAGAGTATTTACTAATAAGCGAGGATCACTTAATATTATGAGAAAATGTGAAGGCATGCAGTGCTTGTTGTTACAGATAAAAAGAATGTAAAAATTAAGGTACAGTGAGAGAGTTGCACACTAGCTTCTGAAAACCGAGACGGAAGCAACTCCATAACACCTACTCCGTTATCTCATTAGCCAGGACACGAAACGGAACCCACCAATTGGCGAACTACCTTGAACGTTTGAAATGCATTCGTGATGTTTGATGATGAAACACATCAGAGCACTAGCATATCAATCTTGGAAGTTGTTCTGTTTCTATGTACCATCGATGAGTCTTAGTGCTGTCAGTCCTAGAAACTTCTTATGTGTGCAAAGTGTACGTTCGATGGGATATATTAAAAGGTTTGTATTAAATTATAAGGTTCTATGAATTTAGTGCATATTCAGTTTTGATGCTGTTACTCCTAACAACTCTCCACATGTGTGCAAATTTTTACTTCATATGCCCGTTTGAATGCGTGCCTGACGTTTTACACACATCGACGAAATACCGTCTCTATTTTTTAACCTTATTCAATGTCATCACAAGGTTCTGTACGTAATTTCTAGGCACTTATTACCTTTCAAGAAACAAATAAATTAGGCGCTGGCATTACGTTAAAAATTTAAGCAGATTTAATATAAAGCTTATTTATTGCCAGTTAAGTATAACAATTTGCGAAGAAAAGGACGAAAAACAATTAAGCTACGGTATAATGTACGTGATATTTTATCAATAAAAATTTAAATAATTATTTGCTATTTCCATGAGTTCAAAGATCCTTAAATCTTGAGCTCAAATGTACGTGAAATATAAAGTATTTTTCTTTCAGCAATAAGAACGAATCTTGAGAAAAACATTTAAAACGGATGCAAAAATATGACGCACCTAAGTCTTCTGTAACAAGAAGTTTGGGCGAATAGTAAAGGCGTTCTGCATAAAAGCTATTCCTAATGTGTTTGATTTAGGAAATAATTTACTTTCAAGTTGTAATATACTGTTGAAATCTTAGGTAACACAATTTCAACAGTTTATTTTGTTGGAAACCGCAGATGTAGTGTCGCCTTACAGGGGATCGAAGCGCTTTCGGGTGCATTAATGTTTATGGACTTTTTTCTTATTTTTTGGTGATATACTCTTATTGTTCCACAGGTAGTAATAAATATTACACTTTTTATTTCAGAAAGGAAAATTAACTTTTAAATCATATCGGCAAGATACAATTACAAGAGAATGGCATCTGCCTAATTGTTAACTTAGGAAATAATGTTATCGATAAGAAAAACTTATGGACGGAAACGGATGCACTATTTGATGTCTGGGGAAGTCCACCAGTAGTTGTATTTTCCTTCAAAAATCATACATCTCATCGTCAGAAAATAATATCAGTGTTTTCCTGTCACCCTGCTCTACTTGATGCTTCAGTACTTTGAGGATAACATGTCCATCCAATGTGATGTGAAATTTGCCAAGTTTCCGTTAATTAAAATATGTGCACCAATAAAAATCAACACCATGGCCAAATCGGAAATCGTATATCATTTTCCATGGGACATTTACGACTGAATCTAAAAAAATTTGGAATTCAGCTTGGTGGCCTGCATTCAGTTGTTTATAAGTTCCATGCAACGCCTTGCAGTTTAATTTTGGGCATTTTTCTTGAGAAAAATGAAAAAATCGTTAGTGATTGATAAAGCCGCCATTTCACGCTGCCTGAATAAGTTGGATTTTAAAAAGCTTCTCTTTAGTGTAAATCCTAAAAGAAAGGAAGCACGACATTTGAAATTTTGGCGTGGTGGGTAACAAGTTTTAATTTAAAGATGAAAACGAAAAACAAGGATGTTATTTTGACTTTGACAAATGCGGCAAGCTATTGTGATATTGTATTTTGAAATTTGAAAACTTTCATGATCAGAACTATCATTTATCAGGCCACAACATTCAATGCGTCAAAATTGATTGTCACATACTTGTCATGCCTTCGCTTTACTCGAATACCTATTCCGCACCTTCCACCAGCAAACTAACGAAATAGGTATGTTTTCTGGGTAATATTTCATGTGTTTGAGCAACATCACCCAAATTGTCAATCGAATCTATTAAGGCGTGTTTCCAGAAAGGAAAATTTCCTTTCGAGGTCATTCCATACGTGTGTGGCGAAAGTATCAATAAGCCGCAGGCAGCACTAAACTGAGACAGCCTTGCAAACGTGAGTTCCACTGATTTTGTAAGCATCTGCAGAAACTTTGCAAATGATCCTTGTAATGAGAATGTTCAGGAAGTTATTCAGATAGTTTTAGCGGAGATAGCAATGCTATTTCTTGAAAATGACCTTCTGTCTAATTACAGTCAATGCCCTTTTCTGCATGTGTTATATGAATGACATCCTACATCTTTGGCCTCATTCTAACGAATCTGTGCATGTTTTTGAAACCTGAATATCATCCAGATTCCCCGCTATCCGGTTTACAGTGGAATTTGAGGGATCATTTAATTACCTTTTGTGGATCTGCTTATCCAGCGAAACCCAGTAACTAACCGTTTAAGTCTTCTCTGCCTGCCGTTAGCACTCCGGATATTATTCCAATGGGTTCCACACATACCCTTAAACATAAACCTGGTGCGTTGAGATATTTAGTCTAAAGTGCATATTCGCTCTCATCCACAGCAAAATTTCGTAATTTAGAACTCAGGAAAATATACGCTACAGCTACCAGACATGACTTCAACAAAACTTTTGTAAACAATTTGAATAACCGATATAGATGTAGTAAACTTACAACTATGAAACCTGATCGTTCAACTGCAAAGACAAACGTTGATTCAATGACTTATATCCAAACTGTGACATCTCTCTTACATAATGCATATAAAAAAAAAGCATTTGACCTTTGGCATTTCAACATCAAATCCTTTGCATTTATTAGAAAGAACCGAGACAGAGTGGATGAAATTAAAAAAAATGGAGTGTATTGCGTTTACATTAAGAGCAATGATCCTGCTGCTGAGGACAGAATGTTCATTGGATTCACCTTACACATCTTAGGTAACAAATTGTTGCAACATCAATATAACACCAGACAGCGGTCCTCGACTTCCTCGCTATTCCGATTCGCAAGTGTGTACGCCCACTGAAGGACGTATATATCCCACTTCGCACAAAAACTAAAAAGGTTACTTTATTTGCAGAAAATTTGCTAATTCACAAATTCAGTAAACAGTGTTTTAATAATGAACTGCGTACATACGTACCGTTGCCTTGAGGACACCTTTTACAAAAAGATGAGTCCAGGCGTTATGAACAAACTTTCCCCCTGTGATTGGTGAATAAAGAAATTCTCAGTTCTTTTTGTGGAAGTACGTCACTTATTCATGAACCCAATGAGACTGCGCTTTAGCGACTTCTCTGCGTAATGAAGAGATTCATGAATAAGTGACGTACTTCCACAAAAAATAACTGAGAATAATCTACATTAAAAATACAGCTAAAACAAAAAAAGTACTATACATTGTCGAGTCACGTTATTGTGACCACATCCTACTTTCGAGGTAAACAGTGCGTAGCCAATAAAAGAAGGCACGTGTCGTGAGCTGGCTTGGAGGGTATATAAGGGGTGCTGTAGAGATCCTAAAAACACATCACTCCTTGCTGTCATGGATAAAAGGAGCGAATTATCGGATTTGCAAAAAAGGGGTGATTATCAGCTTTCGGGCCAAGGGTGGCAGTATTTCTGAAACAGTGCAGTTTGTGAACTGTTTGCATACTGCTCTGGTTAAAGTGTATCGTGATAGGAGAAATAGCACCATTGCGAAAGAGCGATGTGGAAAGTGCGGAGCACCACGTGACATTGATGTGAGAGGTGAATGGCTTCGAAGGTGCGTGAAGCCCGGTCGAAAAGCTACATTGGAGCAACTCACTGGCCGAATAAACTAGACGGTATCAGAAGTGTATCTAAACCGACAGTTTAGCGAACCCTGCTGGGGTTGGGGTTCCGAAGCATACGGACGGTCACTGCAACTATGCCAAAGAAGATCCATAAGGAGAAAAGGCTAACATTTGCACGGCAGTATCGGAATTAGACCTCCCCTGATTGGCTAAGGATTGCCTTCTCCGATGAGTCACGTTTTCTCCTTCATCGAACGGATGTATGCTGGTGTATAAGGCGAGAAACATCGGAGAACAAAAGCTCTTCAAGAATTGCTGGACGAACACAAGTCGGTGTGGGCAGCGTTTTAGTCTGGGGGATGTTTTACTGGCATTCCATGGGCCCACGCATACCTGTGGAAGGCAGTATGGACGGAATTCCTTATGAATCCATCCTTCAAGACCACGTACACCTGCACATGCTCATTGTCTTACCTGGGGCGGATGATATCTTCCAGTACGACAATGCGACCTGTGACACAGCTAGAAATGTCGGGTATTGGTTGGAAGCGCACGATGGACATTTCAAAGTACTTTCCTGGTCCCCTAATTCCCCAGACGTAAACCCAAATGAGCATCTGTGGAACAACCTCGATCGTGTTGTTCGCTCTATGGATTCTCCATCACGCACCCTCCAGCAGCTGTCAGATACACTGCAGCTGCAGTAAGCATGGCTCTACATACCTGTGAACATCTTTCAGAATCTTAGTGATTCACTTCCAGGCTATCTAGCTGATGTACGTGCTGCACACTGATGCTAATATGGATATTAGCTGGTGGTTACAATAAGGTGTTCTCGACCGTGTATAAAGATACTATTAATCCTGCACACATTGCAGCCTGAAGTTGACCTACTGGATGTAAACCGTTTCACTTTAAAGCACATTTTAAAGGCATTCTTGCCGTACTCCCAGGTAATGAGATTAAACTGAGGCCCCGCAGACGGAATCTCGGGAATTTATCGGAAATCTTTTTTTCTCTCATTTTGTGATCTCCAATCAAACTAGTTCGATGTTCAATTATTCACTTACATATTTTTACAGGATTTTTTGTTCTTAAGCAGCAATACCTTCCTTTATGAAAACCCAGTACTGTTCCATAAAATTTTCACACAATCTCAATTTTCATTCATTCACCCACCATGTCCGGAAACTACAACATTTTCCAATATATGTAGGAACCGCACTGTCCATCGAGACGCATCACGCACTAAGATACCACCCTTACAAGCATAATGCTACAAATAATTTGGAAGAGACACAGTCGTACCAAATATCATTAGCATTTTAATAATAAATGCATTGTGGTCCAAACAATCGAAAACAAGTCCTGTCCACATTTCAGTAACTAAATCTCTTAAGCCAGAAATTTTCTCAAATTTCTGCATAGCTTCCAAGATTAATTTTTGCAGGTCCTAAGTACAGAAATTGGCAGATGTAGAGGATGAAAACATACCATGGTTTTCGGTACTTCGCAATAAAATTGAGATATTGCATTTGAAGTTATTTTGAAATTTGTCGTTGTTCTTATATGACCTATTTTAGAAGAGTCAGCAGTAATTCATTTAAGATTTTTTTCTTTCGCAACTACTGTTTTCTTGTGCCCATTCAAGAAATAGTATGTTCAGTTTTTACAATGCGTAGTTCTATTTAAAATTTTGGAAATACTACATGCTGCGAAAATAGTACTCTTGATATAAGAAACAAGACTGCTCTCAGTTCAGGTAACAATATCGCATGTCCTTTGATCCCTACTGGAACAAGATTAGATGGATTCAATAATTAAGTAAGTATTTGAATCCAGTTAGTGTATGCTCTGTCTCAATTTGTTCTATTGTTCGCTTTACGACGTTACAAAAACAATAATATCAGCAGATGTGGGAACGAACGAGAATGTAGTGTTACCTTTATTAACTGTTTGAAAAACGAAATCACATATCAAAGAAGACGACAAATACATACAAGTTCCTGAAATGGTGCATAACAAAAATATTTTAATCGTGCCAAGCTTTCGCCCTCAAACGAGATGGCTTTATCAAGGCGAACCAAAATTAGAATAACGACCAATTTGTGGTTTTAAATCACCAAAGTTTGAGATTCATGCATTTATTTGTTCTGTAATGATACAAGAATGCTCCAGGAATATCTTATATTTTTTTACTGTTTACATTTAACGCTTTACTGATTTGATTTTTAGTTTGATGTACTTCTAGTTTACTGTTCGTTAACCTCTCTTACCTATTGTATGTATTAACATTCTAACAATTTTTTCTGGACACCAATAAAAAAATTTTACTCTTAAATTCGAAACTGTGATAAATTACGCATTTTAGCTTTCGTGATTTTTGCTCTTAAAACTGAGGAAGCAATTGTTTTCAACAAATCAGTCATTTTGTATAAACTTTTATATTTCGATAAAGTTGAAACTTATATTTGGGTATTTCTTCAAATTTATATTTGATTCGGTATGAAATACGAAAAATAAATTTAATATGAAACAAACTTCCTGTAATGTTCATGACAAATTGGTTTATCAAACTATATTTTAAAAACGCTAGCTGCTCTCTAAGCAGATGACAAGAAAAACAAAGAAACCGCGGTAGAGGTTCAGCTTCGGTCGCAATCCTTGCGAAATGCAGTGAAGTTATTGAAAATGCGGGAGAAAAATGTTTTCTCCACAAAATCACGTGAGCCGTTTAGATATCAACCCATCAGCAAATTCTGTTCGGTCTTTTCTATTTCTGTGAAAACTAATCCTTCCACATTTCTGGCAGCGATTCGCATTCCACTAATGTTATTTTCTTAATCCTTAAAGTATGTTCCTACAGCACCTGTTGTCTCAACCATTCCCTTCCTACCTACCATGAACGCCCTCTAGAACATTCCATAAAATGTGGGGCAAGGTAAAATTATAGAGGCTACGGTGATTAGATGCCCCTATTCAAATTTAAGATTTAAATCAGAGTGGGCAGAGACATCTACGGCAACCTTCCAATGCCATAAATAACCCTATATCATCAGTAAATTCGTGATTTCATAATTAAGTAACGCAAATATTTTAATAACAGTGCTGCTAAATCAACTAAAAAATGTCAGTTAAAAAAAAAAAAAATTAATTGCTACTGAATCTATACCTTCTGAGGAACATGTAGAAAATGGTGTTTCCTTTACAAACGGGTGCAAGATTACTGTATGGGAAAAAATGCCATATTTCAAATGGGAATTGCGTGTTGCAATAAAAAAAAATAAAGCAAAGTCCTGACGAGTGATAAATGTAAGCGAAATTTCATAACTTATTTGTTTTTCATGTTCTATATTCTTGTGCAATGCTGCTAATTAATAAAAAATGTTTTGAAGTTGGAATAGTCCGAGTTGGAGCAGGAGGACCAGGTGACATTTTGTCATTTTTATTGAAGACGGGGGACATTTCGAGTAAAAAAGAAGACACATTAACTTTGTAACAAAAATAAATATTAATTCACATAACCTGCATTTAAATTTTACAGTTAGAGAGTTTATACGAGTAAAACGTTAAAAGAAGGATGAAGGATTTTAGTCTGCTTGACATTTTTACTTCTATTTTTTACTGGAAGTGATTTTCTTCAGTAGATCAGGTATCTTTAACATATATTTATTAAATTCAGAGCATGACATGTCTTTCAATCGGTATTTTACCAGCAGTATGCCTGTCACTGATTGATTACGAAACATGTTACTTCCATCAGTTTGCTTAAATTATAAACATAAAAAATTCACAGCAACGACTCGCAACATGCAAAACAAGCCGTATGAGCACACTGTTTACACGATTACACAACACGGAACCCTCCGCATGCGAACGAAAGTTAGGCATACAAATGACTTACTTGCACCGGAGGGTTTTCCCTGTGCTTTTGACTCACAAGAGACTGGCTGTAGCAGGTAGACGCAGGATTGCAGGAATAAACTGTCCTGGGGAGAAAGAAGGTGCGAGAGGGGATCCAGAAATGAATTCGTACATTTTAGTAGTAGCTTAATAGGATATATGATTACAATAAAAGAATTTGATGAAAATGCATTTAAATTATTCCTTATCAAAAAAGCAGGACATTTAGGCTATTTCCCGAAATACCTAGAGGACATGATAAGAAATGGAAGACATGTCCTCCGAAAGCCGGACGTCGGGTAACACTCGGTGGGGAGTAACTACGCACGCTAACGTTCCATCGCACACGAGAAAGGTAACACGTGTGCATAACAACAGAAGTAACAAGTTAGTAAAATCATGCAATGCATTGATTATGATACGCTTTCCAATATACTAGAAATCATTACTCAAGCTATTACTCAAGTTATGAGGAAAATGGCTCTGAAATAAATCTCACCCTTCTGCCCTGACCTTTGATCCATTTAGATGATATTCAACAGAACTGGTTCAGAATATCTCCGAAATAACATGATAAAGTTTTGTCGCAATCAAAGCAATTTTACGGAAGTTATGATGCACAAGCGCTATGGAATAGATCCCGTTCCTGTGTCCTAACCTTTACCCCATTTCGCCCATTTTCAATAGAATTCGTCCACAGACAGGTCCCTACAACATACCAACATTTCATCCAAATCGAAACATTTTTACGTAAGTTATGACTCATAATGGCGATGGAAGTGATTCCGTTCCCATGTCCTGACGTTTGACCCCCATTTCGTCAATTTTCAATAGAGTTTGTCCCCAGGTGGTCTCCTACCACATACTAAAATTTAATCGAAATCGAACCTGTTTTGCATTAGTTATGACGCATAAGAGCAGTGGAATAGATCCTGCTCTTATGCCCTGATCTTTTACCCCATTTCGTTCACTTTCAATAGGGTTCCTTCTCAGGTGTTCCCTACAACATACTAAAATTTCATCGAAATCAAACGACCTTTACGCGAGTTATCGTGCGGACGAACATACGCACACAACGCGTGACGTAATGAAGCAGATGAGAATCGCGACCATCTGCTAGCTAGGTGTGACGTCATAAAACTTTAATAGGATCACCAAACAACGCGTGACGTAATGAGATAGATGGCATGACCGTGCGCCAACATCTAATGCGGCGACGTCATGACACCACACTTGGAATACTTAATATTTTCTAAAACGTAACTATAATTTTGCAATCCAACATTTTTTTGTCTGCTGACGTCATGAAATAACAGGCCGGGCCATCTTTTTTCTGGACAATTAATGCATTCACAAGGATGAAAATTTGAACATCGATTAAAAAATCTTCATTCTATAACTTGGAATACTTAATATTTTCTAAAACATAACCATAATTATGCAATCCAACATTTGTTTGTCTACTGACGTCATCAAAGTACAGTTCGCGCCATCCTTTTTCTGGTTTCAACACCACGAAGTATTCCAAGTTATAATAAAGTTATTTTAATCGATGTTTAAATTTTCATCCTTGGGAACACATTAATTGTGAAGGAAATGTGTACAAAAGTTTTCCATTGGAAGTACAGGAAGCAAAATTACTTGACGTCCACCTTAATAATATGGGATAAGAGGGATGAAATGGATCGTAATCCTATGTCCTGATTTTTGACCCAATTTCGTTCACATTTAGTAGGGTTCGTCCTCAGGTCGTACCCTACTACATACTGAAATTTCATCGAAATAGAACCATTTTTACGCACGTTATGACGCATAAGGGCAATGGAATGCATCCCGCTCTTATGTCCAGACCTTTGACCCCACTCCATCCATTTTGAATAAGATTCGTCCCCAGCCGGTCCCCTACCACATACTAAAATTTCATTGAAATCGAACAGTATTTACGCAAGTTATGACGCATAAGGGCAATGGAATGATCCCGCTCCTATGTCGTGTCCTTTGACCCCATTTGTCCCATTTTCAATAGGGTTTGTCCCCAGGAGGTCCCATACCACATAGTAAACTTTCATTGAAATCGAACCATATTTACGCCGCCCCGGTGGCGCAGTGGTCTAAGGCGTTGGCCTCTGATCATTTGTCCGTAAGGGGTCCGGGTTCGAATCCCGGTCAGGCATGGATGTTGTGTTTGTCTTACGGCACTAGTTCTCTCCCTTCCCTGGAACCAGTGACCCTAAATTAGGGACGGGCGACTGCTTATAGCCCATTGAGTTGCTCACGGCGGTCGTTAAACCTCCAATAAAAAAAAAATATATTTACGCAAGTTATGACGAATAAGGGCAGTGGAAGGATCCCGCTCCTACGTCGTTACCTTTGACCCCATTTGTCCTTTTTTCAATAGGGTTCGTCCCCAGATGGTCCCCTACCCCATACTAAAATTTCATTGAAGTCGACCCATTTTTACGCCCGTTACCGTGTGGACGGACGGACAAAGCTGGAGCATATACGCTTCTTCAACCTACGGTTGAAAAGCGTAAAAAAATGAACTTAATTTGAGTTTTGCAAAAAAGCCACGGCTTCTCAGCTGGGGAAAAATCTCAGAAGGCAATAGTTCAGTAAATAAGTGCTAAAGGCTCCCTCTCCACTGCATCATACTAGAAGGAAGAACGAGCATAAGACCAAATCGGGAAATATAAAATAAAAATACGGGATAAGGGAGACCTTAAAGAGAATCCCGCTGGTCTCAATAACCGAAAAATATGAACAAAGACTCAGCAAGTATCTGTCAACCAATAAGTGTTTGATCATGTGGTTTGTCATCACACATTTACAATATTGAAAAAGGGGATTAAGGGGGGTACCGAAAACATTGGTCGCATACTTTTGACAACAGCAGGGGTCGGATGTGACTTCTGTTTCGTTCTGATTTCCCGCAGTACTGAAAAAGTAATAAAAATATATTTAAAAGAAACGGTGTAAACTAGTGTACTTTACCTTGAATGTACAAAACTACAGACTACCCAATTCGAAAATATTTTACACTAATATGTTAAAAACTTAAAAAACAAAGTTAAGCAGTATTCTTCAGCGAACAATTTAATGAATTCGGTGAAACCATGAAACATTTCATGAAACCATGAATATTCTGCTCAAGGAGTGGGGATCCCAGAGCAAAACAAGGACGAAGTACAGTGAACATATCACACGTAAGGTAAAGGTTCTGTTGCCCTCCCAACTTTGACCACCCCCTCATCTATCAGTGAAGAAGTGAGAAAGCAGGGAAATGTTTTTTCCACAGATTTTCTCTTAACTGAACTTTTAATCTATTAGTTGCTGGAAGCACTCGCGTAGAACACAACCAAAAATAACAGAAATATTGATGTTTACAGATGATCGTGTGTGCAAAAAAGCCATTGAAATGGTTTATTAGATTTTCAAAACTGTTATTTTCTCTTTTATGTAAATGACATAGCATTATACAGATACATACCAAGAATCGAGAATTCAATATTCTGTACTAACCTTGAAAGCCGTCTTTGATTGGTGTTCCGTCAAAAGCTTTAGTCGCCCGTATGCAATTCAGCCGAAACTTGAAAGACGTGAAAGACGAAACGTAGTATTTCCAACCGCCTTGACATTAGGAATGAACAAATGTTTAGCTAGGAAAGCTTTTAAGGAAAAATATGGAAACATTAGTGTTAGAGTTTATGCATTATCTTTAGCTAAATGTGAAGTAGGTGAAAAGCTAGATATCAGCTTAGCTGAAAAAATGCTCTCTGCAGCCCATACTAAAGTAGTACTGATGTCAGCACTATCCTATGATTAAGTGTTATTATTTTACATTGGGAAGTGATTTGCTTTGTATTTTACTGTATATTTTCTGTTTTGATCAGGTATCACTTATAATTGATTTTCTCTTATTATTATAGATGAATTGATTTTCTTTTCTACCTTTCTTGTATGTAACACTTACCTGCATTTGCCTGTGTCTGTTAGAGCTAAAACGCTGCCCTATGCAAAGCATGATGAAGATTCAGACGTCACCGAAGGGTTATATTTGCTTGGGACTGTTAGAGTTTTATAGCTGTCGTTTACAAAGCAAGTAGAATCCCGTAAGTGTCACTTTAAAAGAAAAGATTAGTACCAGAAGTAAGAATTGGAATTGTCAGAATGCGCCGGAAAGCAGAACAAGGTAGGGTCCCTTCAAGCCACAAACAGCTTAAAAGTGATTTGCCGTTGGACAAACGTATAAGTCAGCCACCGGCGAGAAGAGTGGAGCGTGAAAGGAAATCCACGTACATAACTCTACTACCCGGAATGAAATGCAACTCATCCTAAAAGATGGTTCACCATGTATGCATCAACCACCCATCCGAAAGAAGGATACCCTGAATTAATGTCAGCAGTGGATGCACACATGATGCTTTGTGAAACGAGACGTAATATCACTAACTCATTTACTTAACTGCTCGAGTCCACGGTCGATTCGTAGTCGTACGAAGAACGTAAAGGATACAACAATTATTTGGGAAAGCTTTTTACACAAGCATTCTGACCGAAAAAAGTTAATGCCTTTCCAAATATGTACTTACAAGAGTTTTTAGCACATATTGTATATAAAAGTGACAATTCGAAAAAAAAACAAGAGAAGACGGCCCTGAAGAATGGATTGATCTTAAGCATATCGTGCAAACTAAGTGCATGGGGCAGAGCTGTTCCTGGGGAAAATATTTTGATGAATCATTCACCAGAGCGGAAGAATATGTATATGATTCTATGAATATTCTATATCTTCAAGCTAAAAGAAATCTTGCGACTAAGAAATTCAGTGCATTAACTCAACTGTGTGACAAATTGGTCCGTTCTAAACGTTTGGATTTGGATGTAGACAGTGACACAAGATACGAAATTTACGATAGTGTACATGAAATGTAGGAATCAATAGCAACCTATATTAGAGGAAATAAATTGTTCGTATGATATCACAAGCACGATGCATTTCGTTAATTATCGACAAATGCACAGATGTTTCAGTCGTTCAAAGACTTTTGTTCGAAATGGCCAGCCAAGCGTCCATTTTGACTCTTAATGGAGCATTTGTCCTTTAATATACTGATTTCAATTTGAATTCAGCGGAGGAATCAGTGGTACAAGCGAATAATATGAATGGTTTTCCAGAATGGAAACGTTCTTTAGGTAACATTAACCTAATCTAATGTAGGAATCAGAGTTGTTCATTTTGTATCTTTATTTTATATTTGATACCTAGCTATAAAAAAACTGACCACGAGGTTTTGACAAAGATTCAGTTAGGAACTGTTTCTTCTAACATTCATAACACTTTCTGTCTCTTTACCTAATCTAAACATTGTATTCTTTCAGATGTAGCAAGAATATTTTAATTCATATTTACTCAAACATTTGCCTAATTTACTTTAATGCAAAAACAGGAAATTCAACTCTTATTTTATTTATACCTTCATTTGCCTCCATGTTCCTTACTGCATGCATATCGTAAATAAGGAGATTTTAACCTCTATTTAGTAAATAAAAAACTTCATGCCCATAAGAATCAAAACTAAACAACGTACTCATTTAATTTATATAATATATTTTTCAAAAGTAATACTGCAAATTTATTTTGTATGCCGTGTTGAATGCATTTCATGACGTAGTAAAATTATTTTTCAAAGTGCATTTATAAAAGATAATTCTACCATAATATATAATCTGTTAAGCAACACTGTTGATTTCGGAGTTTCTGCGTTTTTCAAATTGAGAAAGTAAATGTTTCAAAATGATTTCGGAAATTATTTGTCTATTCTAAATGGAAAATTTTTATTGCAGTAATTTAAATTTTCTGGAAAGATAATTCTGTTCTAATAAATTTCAGAGAATATAAAATGTTTCCTGAATTCAGTACTTAATAATGAATGTTCCTTGGGAACCGTTCAATGTTATAATCTGCAACAACACTTTTTTGTCTTATTTGAGGTTGAAAAATGAAATCAGCTGTTTGACGGCTGTTTGCAATTCGTAATACCAATCAAAAAGGGTCGGCAATGTATTACCATCCATCGATACATATCAAATTTGTTCTCTTATTTCCTATACTGCGCTATTATCATGGTAAGTAACTTAAACCAAAAAAAATATATTGCAAAAGCCTTTCACCATTTTATCAAGCGCTAAGTATGTGGCTTTCAGCTGTTAGGTATATATGGAATATATTTATGAGACTGTTTGTAAGCGAAGCAAATTTCGTCTGAATGTTTTAATTCAGATTTATGAATCACATGTTTGGAAAAGTTTTAGGATCGCATATTGAAACACAACATCTTTTCCAAAAATTGCGTGAGTAGCATTGTAATGATACTGCAAAATTCTTAATACCAAAACTCATTTCAAAACAGTTGCTAATTCTTAAATGAAAACAAGATTTTTACTTACGATAAATCAATGAGATACATACAAGTTTTTCAAGGCGTTATTTCACTTACTAGGTGATTATATTTCGAAAAGTTGTTAAAGCAAAGCAAGTATTTGTAAGCAAAATTTTCTTATGCAAAAACATAGTACGAAAAACTGACGAAAATGCTCATCATGTAAAATTCATTTAAGTAAGTAATTTTTCCTGCATTTATTTTAAAACGAACGAACGTATCTCTTCCAATGACGTCTAGGCCGTCCCGGTGTCGCAATGGTCTAAGCGATGGCCTCTGATCATTCGTCCGAAAAGGGTGTGGGTTCGAATTCCGCTGAATTATGGATGTTGTGTTTGTCTTACAGCACTGGCTCTCTCCCTTCACTGGAACAAGGGACACAAAATTAGGTACGGGCGACTGCTTATAGCCCATTGAGTTGCTCACGGTGGTCCTTACACCTTCAATAATAAAACAAATTGATGTCTAGAAACATATTTTCTCAGTTTATGATTTATCCAGCAGTGTAATTCAATTGTTTTTCAACACCCCTTTAAAATCGTTTTAAATTCCAAATATGACGGCTAACTATTAAATCCTGATTAACAAGAAACAGGAATTTGGACATGCATTTTAGCAAGGCGTGGAATGTGACAAAACAATGACAGTAAAAATGTTTTGGTGCAGCAGAAGTTTTAACTGCTCGTTCAGGGCGTTATAATTGACAGAAAGACGTTCTGGATTTGCCACTGAGACCATTTCATGACATCTCAATTCGTACCCAAAATTAAAATTCCTTTGCCGCCTGACGACACAGGCGACAAATAATTATATTTTTTTCACTTCTGCGACCCACACATGGAGGATTTTTCTGTTGAAAGATTACAGCGGGGACAGTCTGCAGATATGGTAGCACTTCAGCCCCCACATATTTCCGCGATGGACTGCAGGCTGATCAATAATTCTTCAATGTGTTTGAGGCGAGAACGTAAATGATATCGATGAGGACTCCCACCCGAGCGCCAGGGGTCGGGCCCGTTTGACGGTGCGTAATGCATGCTTCTAACAACAGCTCACAGCGGTGTCTCCTTCCAAGGAGAAACCGCTGTGAGCCGTTGTGAGCGGTTGAACAAATTACCCATCATACGTAATTAGTTCAACCGCGACTCGTCGAAAGACACTATGCGATGTGATTACTCATGCTAGTGTCTGCTTCTTTGCCCCACTGCAGCCACTGTCGTCTGTGTTTTCAGGACAAGGAATGTCTAACTAACTCCAGTGAGGCCTCTCTAAAGCAAACTGCTTCGGACAGGCCTTTGAGATGATACAGACGTTATACTCGGGACATTGCTTTTTGTTTCACCTGCATCAGGTGGTGCTGACAACGATTTTCCAGTGTGTTTGTCCAACGCTCAGCTCCACACATCACACTTAGGTATGCCACACCTTGATCTTCTCACTGATGAAACTTTCGCTTTAGTGGGCTCGTGTTTCTTCCAACAGGAGCTGCGATGTATAGGAAGAAAACATTTCTCAAAGTCCAACACATCGGCCTTGCTCAAAATATTCGGCTGTAGGTACTGCTGTCGTTTGCTGCGACAGAGAATACTCAGTTACTACCACTACCTTACAGCCAAAATCCTCGGGAATTGACTACGGAGACTGTACCTGTACATATATCTCCTGCGGTACAGCTACAAGGGCGTGGCTGGCACATATCATTTGCACATGACCTGCGGTTGTATTCATTTTCATCTCGGCACATGTCCTACAAATCCCAAGAGTTTCATTCAGTTCCCACACGTTTTAACTGGTTATGAGTTTTCAAAAACAGTAGGGTATTTCTCTTTTCAATCAGTTTTGGAAAGGAATTGCAGAAATGGCCATATACGTTATTTGATTAAAATGGGAGGGTCAGCTTTGTAACATCAACGAAGCAGAGTAAATTGATTCCGTAAGACCAAACTTAGCCTTGCACATTTGAATAATTTGTAGTCCTTGTATTGGAAAAGGGCCAATGACATATGCATATCTACCACACCCCTAGCTTTACAACTCTTATGACAAAAAAACAGCAACTTTAGTACGACTCTCTTTTTTCTCTGTGTGAAACACTGCATATTATATAAAAAAAGCTTTCTGTTCTCTGAACAGTTTATAATGGTTTATTATTGGTCGAGGATAAAGAAAGAATATCAGTGCAAATTATATAATTGTATTCACAGAGAACTGCATTTTAAAGGAAGTTAGCGTACCGTATATTTATTTAAACGTCGCCGTGTTAAAAAAATAGAAGTTAAATGAAATTCTAGTTTTGTATACACATTACTTCTTGGGCGTCAGATTTGTTCGTATTGTTTTTTCCTCTACCTTAGAAAGTTTTCCAAAATTATGGCAGCATATTGATATTGCATCGTTTCATCGAATTTGAGTAATAATTAGAATGTTTTCTCTTCGACTTCTGGTTTCTGTTTAAACAGTACATTTTCTATTCTGGGGGACTTAGTCACATCCAAGGGAAAGATATGAACTTGGGTTTGCAATCTTGGTTCTGATACTCAGTGTCTGTATTGTGGATGCACATATCATGAATGCTGGAAGTCAGTAAATCACTACAAATGATTAAGTCACAAAAGGCATGATAGTATACCGAGTCATACATTTTAATTCTAATGCAGTTATACTAATTATCACAGTAGTCAGACAACAATGAATTGACTGGGTATTTACTTTTCATCACAAAATATCAATCACATCTGAAAACTTTGAAATTTCATCGCCCATCAGCGGAAATCGAATCCGCATCTCACGATTGCCGTTCGAGTATGCTATCCGTTTCACCATTCAGGACAAAGAAGTACGAAGTATCTGAGTGATAAGACCGTCGGACTATTCTCCGACCACATTCTTAATCGAAATAAGTTGTGCTGCCATCTGGCGTTGTTAAGCAAATAACCAGTCGACGGGTACATAATGTGGAAAAAATAACTTCAACGCTATGTATCTAATGCAGTGGTTCCATTAAATAAAGTGGTTCAGTCATTCATTCCCATTTCGAACGATACACTTCTTTAGAAGCTAACGCGGATTGCAAAATGGGCTCATAGAGAATATTTGTTCACTTTCGAGCGACAATGGCTTTTCGATCAGTACCTGCTGTAGGAAAGGAAAAGCATAATGAACATGAACATTATGAACATCATTACGGACATCCTTCCCACAGGAACATCATCAGAAATCAAAACCACTCAAAGGACTACCGCCTGTGCACGATTAAAATAGGAGTAAAAACCTATAAAGCTTTTAATGGCTATAGACAAAACCTTACATAAGAAATTTCGAATCGTAAAATACGAACCATTATCAGATGTTACAAGTACTGGCAATACACAAAACATATGTATATACGCAACGGGAACAGTCCTGAACATAACTGGCGTGATCGCTGGGAGGAGTCAACATAATCAAAAATATGATTGGATATTGTAGTTGTTGGAGTCATATAGTTGTCTGTAAAGGGATACCTCCGGGAACAATGGTGGTTATAATCAGGAAGTGCCAATTTCCAAGGAAGCGGTATGAGTTCCGGTGTGTTATCGTTGCACTGCCTATCCCCGAAAGAATGAATGAAAATGCTTTCTGTAAACCTGAGGTGTAATCTGGACATCGGAACGTTCAGTACAGAAACATGTTCCCAAACTGGAACGTGGGAGCCCTGGCTGACTAAACGTGACATCGCGGTCGAATTTGCTTCCATTCTTATGTCAAACTTATGTTCAGCCAACCTAGTCCAGAGAGTCCAAAAAGTAGACCCTATGTATACCTTTTCTGTTTCTCTGGACAGCACAGGCTCCAACGTTATCATCTATACACCATGCTAATGCGTTAAGTCCACTGAATCGCGATCGCTCTGGATAGAAGAGAGCAAGTTAATAATACTTTCCCCAAAATTGATGTCTTTTGCAGATCCTTTTAAGGTAAACATTATCCTTGGATCATACATGACTGATACTACAAATGTCTTTGGTCGCTTATTGACTGGTTGTAATGTAGATAAGTTATTCTTCTGTAGTCTACCAAGCAGTCCATATACCATCTGTGCAGTATATCCATGTTCCTCAGCAATACCAACTATCTTGCCGATTTCTTGACGGCGTAGCAGCTGGGTTGCCGAGTGGGTAGACGCGTGTCTCAAGAAATAGGTGATGGCCGATGTTTTTTGACACCAGGGATGAGCCGATGAATATGGAATAATTGACGTACACGAATCCGGTTTCCTAAATTCTGAATAAGTCACTTGGTTAGAACGAGGATTACGGACCAACCATAAATATAAAAAGGCTAAATTGTTGTCCTCAACTTCAACTGTAAAATCAATTGGCTCATATTGACTGGACATTTGAGAAACGAATACCTCACGGTCCTCCCTTGAATGGGGCCAAAACCTTAGCACATCGTCTATGTACCTCGTATATAGTAATGGTCTGTAGTCAGATGCTCTTAGGACCTTTTCTTCTAAATTCTGCATAATAACTTCTGCTAGAATTGGGGACACGGGTGATGCCATCGGGGCCTGCTGTTTGTCTGTAAAGAACCTGATTGTACTTGAAATACGTCCTCCTGTATATTAGCTTAAGAGCCTCCATTACAGCATTTTTTCCGAATCAGACGCTGTCCCCATAGAGGTTAGCTTGTCTCTTATAATATCGTGAAATAACTGCAGCGGAACACTGGGAAAGAGAGAAGTGAAGTCCAATTATATTAATATGTAACGTAAGTTCATGTTATTAACAGATTTGATTCTGTCGATTACCTGTTGAGTTTTGGACACTGAATATATAATATAGAGACCGCTGTTAACGGTTTTAAGTATTTAGCTATGGCACTTTCTAGAGGCCTAGTTGCACTTGTCCTGGCCGATACCAAGGAGCGGATTTGGTGGCCATCTTTGTGTAACTTCAATTGTCCGAATAGTTCAGGGACTCTTGGCCCAGAAACCGAAGTTAGGCTTGATTTTATACTGGTGGGAAGGGCTGAATGATTTTTAATATGGCTAACTGCTGTTATAGTTGCAGCAGTGGGATTCTTTCAAATAACCTGGTGTGGTATCTTTTGAATCGCAAGTAGCATTTTGTTGACATACTCTTCTCGATTCAAAATAATTATGCTGGAAGATTTATCTGCAGATATTATTTTAGTGTTTTTGTTCTTGCGCAAAAATTGTAGTTGTTTTTGCTCAGTCTCAAAGTAGGTTTTAACGCGGTGCTTTCTAGCAGATTGGGTTGCTTTTATGATATTACTCATTTCGTACCTGGATTGTTCCTGTTCGTCTAGGGGAAGGTTTTTAACAATATTTTCTAACTGCGGTATGAGATTAAACTTGTTAAGCTTAATTCCCAGATAAGCACAGTTTCTACCCCTATGGAGGGCTCTGATCTGATTATCCGTCAAAGTTATGTCAGAGGGCTCTTATCTGGTTCTCATTCAAAGTTAGAAACAGATAAGAGCCCTCAATTTGGTGAAACCATGAAACATTTCCTGAAACCATGAATATTTTGCTTAAGGAGTGGGGATCCCAGAGCAAAACAAGGACGAAGTACACTGAAAATATCCCACGTAAGGTGAAGTTTCTGTTGTCCTCCCAACTTTGACCACCCCCTCATCTATCAGTGAAGAAGTGAAAAAGCAGGATAATGTTTTTTCCACAAATTTTCTCTTAACTGAACTTTTAATCTATTAGTTGCTGGAAGCACTCGCGTAGAACACAACCAAAAACAACAGAAATATTGATGTTTTCACAAGATTGTGTGTGTGCAAAAAAGCCATTGAAATGGTTTATTAGATTTTCAAAACTGTTATTTTCTCTTTTATGTAAATGACATAGCATTATACAGATACATACCAAGAATCGAGAATTCAATATTCTGTACTAACCTTGAAAGCCGTCTTTGATTGGTGTTCCGTCAAAAGCTTTAGTCGCCCGTATGCAATTCAGCCGAAACTTGAAAGACGTGAAAGACGAAACGTAGTATTTCCAACCGCCTTGACATTAGGAATGAACAAATGTTTAGCTAGGAAAGCTTTTAAGGAAAAATATGGAAACATTAGTGTTAGAGTTTATGCATTATCTTTAGCTAAATGTGAAGTAGGTGAAAAGCTAGATATCAGCTTAGCTGAAAAAATGCTCTCTGCAGCCCATACTAAAGTAGTATTCATGTCAGCACTATCGTAAGATTAAGTGTTATTATTTTATATTGGGAAGCGATTTGCTTTGTATTTTACTGTATATTTTCTGTTTTGATCAGGTATCACTTATAATTGATTTTCTCTTATTATTATAGATGAATTGATTTTCTTTCTACCTTTCTTGTATGTAACACTTACCTGCATTTGCCTGTGTCTGTTAGAGCTAAAACGCTGCCCTATGCAAAGCATGATGAAGATTCAGACGTCACCGAAGGGTTATATTTGCTTGGGACTGTTAGATTTTTATAGCTGTCGTTTACAAAGCAAGTAGAATCCCGTAAGTGTCACTTTAAAAGAAAAGATTAGTACCAGAAGTAAGAATTGGAATTGTCAGAATGCGCCGGAAAGCAGAACAAGGTAGGGTCCCTTCAAGCCACAAACAGCTTAACAGTGATTTGCCGTTGGACAAACGTATAAGTCAGCCACCGGCGAGAAGAGTGGAGCGTGAAAAGAAATCCACGTACATAACTCTACTACCCGGAATGAAATGCAACTCATCCTAAAAGATGGTTCACCATGTATGCATCAACCACCCATCCGAAAGAAGGATACCCTGAATTAATGTCAGCAGTGGATGCACACATGATGCTTTGTGAAACGAGACGTAATATCACTAACTCGTTTACTTAGCTGCTCGAGTCCACGCTCGATTCGTAGTCGTACGAAGAACGTAAAGGATGCAACAATTATTTGGGAAAGCTTTTACACAAGCATTTTGACCGAAAAAAGTTAATGCCTTTCCAAATATGTACTTACAAGAGTTTTTAGCACATATTGTATATGAAAGTGACAATTCGAAAAAAAACAAGAGAAGACGGCCCTGAAGAATGGATTGATCTTAAGCATATCGTGCAAACTAAGTGCATGGGGCAGAGCTGTTCCTGGGGAAAATATTTTGATGAATCATTCACCAGAGCGGAAGAATATGTATATGATTCTATGAATATTCTATATCTTCAAGCTAAAAGAAATCTTGCGACTAAGAAATTCAGTGCATTAACTCAACTGTGTGACAAATTGGTCCGTTCTAAACGTTTGGATTTGGATGTAGACAGTGACACAAAATACGAAATTTACGATAGTGTACATGAAATGTAGGAATCAATAGCAACCTATATTAGAGGAAATAAATTGTTCGTATGATATCACAAGCACGATGCATTTCGTTAATTATCGACAAATGCACAGATGTTTCAGTCGTTCAAAGACTTTTGTTCGAAATGGCCAGCCAAGCGTCCATTTTGACTCATAATGGAGCATTTGTCCTTTAATATACTGATTTCAATTTGAATTCAGCGGAGGAATTACTGGTACAAGCGAATAATATGAATGGATTTCCAGAAAGGAAACTTTCTTTAGGTAACATTAACCTATTCTAATGTAGGAATCAGAGTTGTAAATTTTGTATCTTTATTTTATACCTGATATTTAGCTATAAAAAAACTGACCATGAGGCTTTGACAAAGATTCAGTTAGGAACTGTTTCTTTTAACATTCATAACACTTTCTGTCTCTTTACCTAATCTAAACATTGTATTCTTTCAGATATAGCAGGAGTATTTTAATTCATATTTATTTAAACATTTGCCTAATTTACTTTATTGCAAAAACAGGAAATTCAACTCTTAATTTATTTATACCTTCATCTGCTTCCATGTTCCTCACTGCATGCATATCGTAAATAAGGAGATTTTAACCTCTTTTAAGTAAATAAATGACTTCATGCCCAGAAGAATTAATACTAAACAATGTACTCTTTTAGTTTATATAATATATTTTTTAAAAGTAATACTGCATATTTATTTTGTATGCGTGTTGAATGCATTTCATGACGTAGTAAAATTATTTTTCAAACTGCATTTATAAAAGATAAAGCTACCATATAATATAATCTGTTAAGCAACACTGTTGATTTTGGAATTTCGGAGTTTTTCAAATTGGGAAAGTAAATGTTTTAAAATGATTTGGGAAATTATTTATCTATTCTAAATGGAAAATGTTTATTGCAGTAATTTAAATTTTCAGGAAAGATTATTCTGTTCTAATAAATTTCAGAGAATATAAAATGTTTCCTGAATTCAGTACTTAATAATGAATGTTCCTTGGGAACCGTTCAATGTTATAATCTGCAACAACACTTTTTTGTCTTATTTGAGGTTGAAAAATGAAATCAACTGTTTGACGGCTGTTTGCAATTCGTAATACCAATCAAAAAGGGTCGGCAATGTATTACCATCCATCAATACATATCAAATTTGTCCTCTTATTTCCTATACTGCGCTATTATCATGGTAAGTAACTTAAACCAAAAAAAATATATTGCAAAAGCCTTTCACCATTTTGTCAAGCGCTAAGTATGTGGCTTTCAGCTGTTAGGAATATATGGAATATATTTATGAGACTGTTTGTAAACGAAGCAAAGGTCGTCTGAATGTTTCAATTCAGATTTATGAATCACATGTTCGTAAAAGTTTTAGGATTGCATATCGAAACACAACATCTTTTCCAAAAATTGCGTTAGTAGCATTGTAATGATACTGCAATATTCTTAATACCAAAACTCATTTCAAAACAGTTGCTAATTCTTAAATGAAAAACAAGATTTTTACTTACGATAAATCAATGAGATACATACAAGTTTTTCAAGGTGTTATTTCACTTACTAGGTTATTAAATTTCGAAAACATGTTAAAGCAAAGCAAGTATTTGTAAGCAAAATTTTCTCTGGCAAAAACGTAGTACGAAAAACTGATGGAAATGCTCATCATGTAAAATTCATTTAAGTAAGTAATTTTTCCTGCATTTATTTTAAAACGAACGAACGTATCTTTTCCAATGACGTCTAGGCAGTCCCGGTGTCGCAATGGTCTAAGCGATGGCCTCTGATCATTCGTCCGAAAAGGGTGTGGGTTCGAATTCCGCTGAATTATGGATGTTGTGTTTGTCTTACAGCACTGGCTCTCTCCCTTCCCTAGAACAAGGAACAAGGGACGGGCGACTGCTTATAGCCCATTGAGTTGCTCACGGTGGTCCTTAAACCTTTAATAATAAAAAAAAAATTGACGTCTAGAAATATATTTTCTCAGTTCATGATATATCCAGCAGTGTAATTCAATTGCTTTTCAACACCCCTATAAAATCGTTTTAATTTCCAAATATGACGGCTAACTATTAAATCCTGATTAACAAGAAACAGGAATTTGGACATGCACTTTATCAAGGCGTGGAATGTGACAAAACAATGACAGTGAAAATGTTTTGGTGCAGCATAATATCATCCCTTCTTCACAAATTCCATGGTTTGCCACATGTACACTTCTGTGTGTTGAAAATGAAATACCAAAAAAGACCTGATATACGGAAGTATATTTATAGGATGCACGATTTCTGACATTAGACACAAGAGATCAAAATTACAGACATGTAAGTGATGTGAAACTAGCAATACTCAATATTTTGTACGCCCGCCAAAAGAAGGGTTAACTGCTCGTACAGGGCGTTAGAATTGACAGAAAGACTATTTGGATTTGCCACTGAGCCCATTTCATGACATCTCAATTCGTACCCAAAATTCCTTTTGTCGCCTGACAGGCGACAAATAACTATATTTTTTCACTTCTGCGGCCCACACATGGAGGGTTTTTCTGTTGAAAGATTACAGCGGGGACAGTCTGCAGATATGGTAGCACTTCAGCCTCCACATATTTCCGCGATGGACTGCAGGCTGATCAATAATTCTTCAATGTGTTTGAGGCGAGAACGTAAATGAAATCGATCAGGACTCCACACCCGAACGCCAGGCGTCGGGCCCGTTTGACGGTGCGTAATGCATGCTTCTAACAACAGCTCACAGCGGTGTCTCCTTACAAGGAGAAACCGCTGTGACCTGTGAGCGGTTGAACAAATTACCCATCATACGTAATTGGTTCAACCGCGACTCGTCGAAAGACACTATGCGATGTGATTACTCATGCTAGTGTCTGCTTCTTTGCCCCACTGCAGCCACTGTCGTCTGTGTTTTAAGGACAAGGAATATCTAACTAACTCCAGTGAGGCCTCTCTAAAGCAAACTGCTTCGGACAGGCCTTTGAATTGATACAGACGTTATACTCGGGACATTGCTTTTTGTTTCACCTGCATCAGGTGGTGCTGACAACGATTTTCCAGTGTGTTTGTCCAACGCTCAGCTCCACACATCACACTTAGGCATGCCACAACTTGATATTCTCACTGATGAAACTTTCGCTTTAGTGGGCTCGTGTTTCTTCCAACAGGAGCTGTGATGTATCGGAAGAAAACATTTCTCAAAGTCCAACACATCGGACTTGCTCAAAGTGTTCGGCTGTAGGTACTGCTGTCGTTTGCTGCGACAGAGAATACTCAGTTACTACCACTACCTTACACCCGAAATCCTCGCGAATTGACTACGGAAACTGTACCTGTACATATATCTCCTGCGGTACAGCTACAAGGGCGTGACTAGCACATATCATTTGCACATGTTGTATTCATTTGAATGAGAACCAGATAAGAGCCCTCTAACATAACTTTAAATGAGAATCAGAAAAGAGCCCTCAATAGGGGTAGAAAATTTGCTTATCTTGGATCTAAGCTTAACAAGTTTAATCTCATAACGCAGTTTGAAAATATTGTTAAAAACCTTCCCCTAGACGAAAAGGAACAATCTAAGTACGAAATGAGTAATATCATAAAAGCAACCCATTCTGCTAAAAAGCACCCCGTTAAAACCTACTTTGAGATTGAGCAAGAACAACTACAATTTTTGCGCAAGAACAAGAACATTACCATAATATCTGCAGATAAATCTTCCAGCATAATTATTTTGAATCGAGAAGAGTATGTCAACAAAATGCTACTTGCGATTCAAAAGATACCACCCCAGGTTATTTGAAAGAATCCCACTGCTGCAACTATAACAGCAGTTAGCCATATTAAAAATCATTCAGCCCTTCCCACCAGTATAAAATCAAGCCTAACTTTGGTTTCTGGGTAAAGAGACCCTGAACTATTTGGACAATTGTAGTTACACAAGGAGGGCCACCCAATCCGCCCCTTGGTATCGGACAGAACAAGTCCAACTAGGCCTCTAGAAAGTGCCATAGCTAAATACTTAAAACCGTTAACAGCGGTCTCTATATTATATATTCAGTGTCCAATACTCAACAGGTAATAGACAGAATCAAATCTGTTAATAACATGAACTTACGTTACATATTAATATAATTGGACTTCACTTCTCTCTTTCCCAGTGTTCCGCTGCAGTTATTTCACGATATTATAAGAGACAAGCTAACCTCTATGGGGACAGCGTCTGATTCGGAGGTAAATGCTGTAATGGAGGCTCTTAAGCTAATATACAGGAGGACCTATTTCAAGTACAATCAGCTTCTTTACAGACAAACAGCGGGCCCCGATGGCATCAACCCTGTCCCTAATTCTAGCAGAAGTTATTATGCAGAATTTAGAAGAAAATGTCCTAGAGAATCCGACTACAGACCATTACTATATACGAGGTACATAGACGATGTGCTAAGGTTTTGGCCCCATTCAAGAGAGGACCTTGAGGTATTCGTTTCTCAAATGTCCAGTCAATATGAGCCAATTGATTTTACAGTTGAAGTTGAGGACAACAATTTAGCCTTTTTATATTTATGGTTGGTCCGTAATCCTCGTTCTAACCAAGTGACTTATTCAGAATTTAGGAAACCGGATTCGTGTACGTCAATTATTCCATATTCATCGGCTCATCCCTGGTGTCAAAAAACATCGGCCATCACCTATTTCTTGAGACACGCGTCTACCCACTCGGCAACCCAGCTGCTACGCCGTCAAGAAATCGGCAAGATAGTTGGTATTGCTAAGGAAAATGGATATACTGCACAGACGTTGTATGGACTGCTTGGTAGACTACAGAAGAATAACTTATCTACATTACAACCAGTCAATAAGCGACCAAAGACATTTGTAGTATCAGTCATGTATCATCCTAGGATAATGCTTCCCTTAAAAAGGATCTTCAAAAGACATATTAATTTTGGGGAAATAAATATTAACTTGCCCTCTTCTATCCAGCGATCGCGAGTCAGTGGACTTAACGCATAAGCATAGTGTATACATGATACCGTTGGAGCCTGTGCTGCCAACGGAAAAAGAAAACGTATACATAGGATCTACCTTTCGGAATCTCAGAACTAGGTTGGCTGAACATAAGTTTGACATAAGAATGGAAGCAAATTCGACCGCGATGTCACGTTTAGTCAGCCAGGGCTCCCACGTTCCAGTTTGGGATCATGTTTCTGTACTGAACGTTCCGATGTTCAGATCACACCTCAGGTTTACAGAAAGCATTTCTATTCATTTTTTCGGGGATAGGGTGTGCAACGATAACACACCGGAACTCATACCGCTTCCTTGGAAATTGGCACTTCCTGATTATAACCACCATTGTTCCCGGAGGTATCCCTGTACAGACAACTCTATGACTCCAACAACTACAATATCTAATCAAATTTTTGATTATGTTGACTCCTCCCAGCGATCACGCCAATTATGTTGAGGGCTGTTCCCGTTGCGTATATACATATGTTTTGTGTACTGCCAGCACTTGTAACAACTGATAATGGTTCGTATTTTAGGATCCGAAAGGTCTTATGTAAGGTTTTATCTATAGCCATTAAATATTTTATAGGTTTCTACTCTTATTTTAATCGTGCACAGACGGTAGTCTTTGAGTGGCTTTGATTGAATTGGCACGAAAAGTTTTTTTTTGGACATCATCAGAAAAGGTTCTAAGCGTTTTCACGATTTCTGAGCGTCCTTTCAGTTTAGAAACACTCTTTCACCCGCTCAGTGAAGAAAACAGGTTTCAGGGAAATAATATACATGTCGGCTTTCGTGAGCAGATATTATTATTTTCAGTGTAAGAAGATTTAGGGTAAAGACTAACGGTTTGCATTTTATACGTCAAGAGAAACAATGTTTAATTCATCATGCTGCTATCGTCCCAACTTTAAATTAAACATTACATTTTATGACACTGGATAATTTTTATGACATTGCATTAAATGTAAAACCTAGCTGAGCCGTTTTTAACAAAATATAGATAAATCCAAACCAATCATCGACTATGCAGGAAACGTATATTGTTCTTAATTCAGATGCACCCGTTGGGACACGCAATGGAAATAATTTGAATTTTGGAACCAAATCTGTATGCATATTTCTTAAGAAAAATTAATCAAATTTGTGATTCAACATAATAATGAACAATCCATTCGAAGCAAGAAAGTTGCTGTACAGGGAGAAAATAAAAGTAATGATTCTACCTACTTGCTAAATTAGTTCCATAATGTTCAGTTAAAATTTTAAACCATGTAAGAAATCTGTATACATTCCTACCCTTTATAACTTTACGTACGTGGATCCACATTTTTGGTAATCAGTGTCTAAAGTTCTGAATTTACAATATTGGAAAAAGTTAAATTGTATTTTTCAGTAATATATTTCAAATGATTCCATATCCCATTTGCGTACCTGTAGGAATTTACTTTCATGATGGTATTCTGCGTTATTAGACGCATCTTCTTTAACAGAAGATCGGCATGGTGAGTTAAATGCATCCAGAAAATAAAGAAACATTGCGCTTTAAAATAAAAGGGGGAATTTCAAAATAGCAACTTGGAATAATGTCTTGATAATTTTTCGGTATACTTAATGTAATCTTGCTAACAAGTGGTGTGCTTACAACTTTAAGGCAAATAATTATTTCCGAAAGAGATATTTTATGCGCAGTCTATCAGATTTCAGGGAATGATCCCTTTCTGTTGTTAGCAGAAGAATAAAGCAAAATAAATTTCAACAAGATATATCTATATGAAACCATAATTTTCAACTAATTACTTTAAATTATTTTGAAATCGTATAAAAGGCTGTATGTTCAAAATATTTCAATACATTGGCAGATGATTTTAATTTCCTGATTACAGCAAGTTCTAATTTTTTAATTCATTTCTAATGGATATAAAATAGAACTGCGGCAATGTATCCAGTTATTCGTTTTCAATTATAACGCTGCCATATACAATTCAGTTAATTCCACACACATAATGAAATAGATTCGCTAAACTTTTAGCAGGTGTACGCTGTAGTCACTGCCGGTTTACCTATGCATTTGAATAAAATGTTCTCAGAGAATTTGCATAAAATTTTCTCAGAGATCATTTTTTCCAATTTGATAGAAATCTGATTTCACGAATAATAAGAAAACCAGGAGGTTTATTTCACAAGATGGAAAATTCGAAAATTTAAACTTTATATGCACAGGAAAGCTCGAATCGTTAATTAAGAGAATAAATATCTTACATGATTTGAATGGGCTTTTATTAGTATCAATGCTTTCTTGAAAGTGTTATTTTATGTAGGCATTTCTCTGACAAATAAATGCAAGGATATTACGATTCGTGCGCTATAGTTATGGTACTCGTGGAACATGTTACAATTTGTTGCATAGGAACCTCAATCATTTCCTAAATTTCCCGTTAAAATTACGAATGGAAACATTGGAATGACTGTTCAAGTAAAGTGCCATCTGCATCAGACTCGGATTGTGTTCTTGTGAATGCTGAGAATCTTTATGTAAAAAACACACTGAAATTAACATTAGTTTCCTAGGAAATGAAAACAACATTAAGCAAGTACAGTGTGTAAGAGGAGCTGCTTCAATCTATTCAAGATATTTAGGACTGCGGAAATTTCGAATTCCTGAACTTCCAGCATTATGTCCCAGTTCAAACTCGTAAAGCAAAAGTTCTCTAATTAGCCAGTTGGGGCTGTTCATATTTTAGGCGTCCTAACCCCAGACAGAACGACCTAATGCAATGCTGCAACTATGTATCCTTTCGACTGACTGCAGTACGCAAATTGAACTAGTTTAATCACGTGACATACCCGCTGCAGCACATGCGTTTATGCAGATATTGTAAATCTTTCAACTCACCCTCTGTATATATATAAGAATTTCATAATGTGGCTAAAATTATATTACAGCCACAATGTGAAAAATAGTATATGATACAGCAAACTAGCACAATGGATATACAACAAAAATGAAGATATTTTTTCCTGAATGAATGCGGAGGCAAAAACTAAAAGAAATAAGCTGTATATTGTAAGGATATTTTTAATGATATATAATAAAAAATGAAAGTGTTTAATAAAGAAAATGAACTGTACCCAATTAGAAATTCTCTAACACTGAAAATTCTGAATTTGGTATTCAAATTCACAATGCCTAAATATTGCTGGTTTAAGATTCCACAGCTTGCATTTGACAGTGTAACATTCCATAGAAATATTACTGCCAAAATAAACAATCAAAGATGCATACCATTGAATTTCTTGTTGATAGACCTACTGACATCAGAAACTTTAGCCTTGCAATAATGCGTATGATTTTGATGCACACGTATATCAAGTGAGGGAATAAACCTTCTTAAAGTATGCACGACATACCGACACTTAAAGTCAAATATCTCTTTAGAAATTTGAAAAATGTATTCAATATTTTAAACTTATTACTGCAAACAATATCAATGTGGAACTGGTGAACCAGAAAACACTCGCTTCATGACACACACGCCGTCCCGAAGGCATGGTGGTCTAAGCGATGTCTTCTGATTATTCTCCCGAGATGGGTCTGGGTTCCAAACTATGTGAGGCATGGACGTTGTGTATGAAGTACGGCACTGGCTCTCTCCTTTCCCTGGAACTAGTGGCCCTAAATTAGGGACGAGCGACTGCTTATAGCCTACTGAGTTGCTCACGATGGTCGTTAAACCTCCAATTAAAAACAAACGTACCATAGTACAAGCAAAAGATCATCAGCCTCTTGATTATTATTTCCTTAGTTCTGCAACTTGACCATGGACTGGCTTTCATTTGAATACTTTGAAATGTTCTTAAATTTACTCATTGTAAACTCCAATCAAAACAAAAATTCCGAAAGAAATTTATCGAAACACGTTTGGAAATCATCAAATAACCAAGATAAAAGACGTGGTTTCTTTATAAAAAAATATTTGAAATTTAGATGAAGTGTCGCGAAATTTTAAGCAGGAATTTATTGTAAATTTTTGTTTATTCAGAGGAGTTACAGACCGATAATAACTCGGGGTGTGATCTGATGAGGGATTAATTCTAACGCCTCTTTTTATTTAATGATGAGATGTTTTGTTACACGTCGCTATTTAATCTGAACGTAATAATGGCCATTAATGATTAATCTAAGTGTCAATTCTTAAAAAATATTGAATGTACTACAATCTAACTTAGCGTTTAGCAATTCTGTGAAAGCAGCGCACGAAAAACTTCACGGAAAGGGACAATGCAAGATGTTCTGATTCTATGGTTGATTACTTCAGATTCTTTCATCTCAAATTTCGTACAAGAAAGTGTACGTTAAGGGCAACTATAAAAAATATTTCTTGTATTGGAAAAAAGACGATCTTAACAAGAAATGGTCAAAATGTGCTAAGATGCATGTGCTACAACACTGAGTTCGTGGACGAACGGTAAGGAAAATTGTATGTCCTTTCCAGTGCTAATGATTTCGAGAGAGCCAATAAACCCCACCACAAACTGTTATTTCTGTATAGTGTCTCAAATCAAAGTGCTGATTCAACTGACCTGTAATCTTTTTCTTCAGGTTTTCAGGTAAGGCTTACTGTCGCACGGAGAAGTAGGAACGTTTTTATCATTTTATTGTTGTTTTAATTAATCAAATGTATATATAAAAATTTCAAATTAAGATCTAAAAGCAAATCAAAAGTTCAAAGAACTCAAAGCATGTACCGAACAGCGCTTCTGTTTGCACTAATTTACCTACCGTGTAGACATTTCGTCAGAACCTGAGGCCTTTGATTTTTTCCTCAATTTTTTTAATACAATTTTCGCGTGTTACGTCTATTAAATTCTTTTGATAAAAAATATTGGCAGTAGGCATGATGGTCCTGAATTACTGTAGACGCAGTTTCGTTAATCTATATGATAAGCATTCTAGTTTCCATGCTTAACATTCGTAAAAGTTCGAAAATCAAATATTTTATACCATATTGGTTCTCGAACAATATCACATGACGACCTGACTGGTGAAGTACCATATAACTGATCCAATGTAAGGGTGAACGTCATTTCCGCTTCTGGCATTGGTTATAAATAAACACAGATTCTGTAAACTGCAGGTGTGCTTAAAGAAGGGAAAGCGGAAACACGAGGCCGTGCTACGCACGCATCATTCACTGAAGTATGTGATTTCGATACAGGGCATATTTTCATGTTTTTCTGTGATTTGTGTTACAACATATTAACTTTTAATGATTGTTAGTATATCGTGGCTCTTTGGATGAGAAATTATATTGCTTTGTCCCTAACCCCTGGTTTTCCAGAAAAGAACACTTTAAATTAAATGAGCGTTCAGCATTTATACAGTTGTGGAGTCTTAAAACTACGTCGTAGAAGAAATATCTCTGGTACATTTTAATTCTGTAGATCGTTGTATTCAGCAGGAAAAGAAAAACACAATTTCCTTGGAGCTCAGTTTTCAAGAAAAGCCTTCAGAAAAATAAGATGATAAATAAGATTTCCGGTATTATATCAAAAACCGTGATAGAGGTAGTCTGTCATGGCAAGCAATTATTGCTACTCAGAGAAATTGTGAAGCGGAATATGCTTAGAAGGAAATTAATTGCATACCTTTCTAATACAATACAGTTATTAACAGGTTTCCATGTTATCCGTAATATCTAAAGAAAAGGTTATTTTGAAAATTCAATATAAATAACTCCTGTACGATTCAGTTCAACAGAATTACCCTAAGAAAGAGTAGAGAAATATACAGGCTAAATATAATAAAGTAGGCTGTCCTCTCTCTTATTCAAAATCCTTTAGCGTGAAAGCATGATAATTGTGAGCATTAAGAAATCTGATATTTTTTATTGCAAAAAACCGCCTCTTTCCCCACGGTCGCCTGGCACTTGTGCTGCGTGCCATTTAAAACAGATTTTTTAAAGAATTCGTAAACTTTTTGTACCTACTGCCTTGTAGAAAAGCGAAACTAGGAACGCAGATTGCACGTACTTCCTCAAACTAAACCATGACAGATGAGACAGATGATTGATCTACGCGTGCGTATAGCATTTGAAACCTTTGAGAAGGTGTTGAAATAATCTGGATTAGCAGTCTTGGATTCTTTTCCATTAACGGGGATTATTCCATTATATTAATATGGTAAACAATTTGATATTGTACCATACTTGACAATCTACAAACATGTGCGAACCCAACGGACAGTTAAACAGTAAATCCAATCAACAAGTTACATAATGTAGCTCTGAAGGTCTATTTAAATTTTCATTTTCATGTAATAGAAACATGATATTGCAAAGTTGAGATTTCGTGTATGCTGTACATGTAGCCGATGATTCTAATCAACCAGTTTTTCAATAGTCTCCTCGAAAACATGTAGAATTCTGGGAATCGAAGAAAGCACACCGAGAACTCATGATTCGCTGACCCATCTGATTATTAGCTTTTTATTAGGCAGAAGAACCTATTTGTGTCCCCCGATTTTTTAGATTGTTAAAGGAATTAAACACTTTGAAGAACAAAATAATTATTAATTAAAATATTAAAACTAAATTTCAGGAAAAAAAGAGTCACTAAATACTCATGCGGACCTTCACAAAATTCCGACATTTTGTCCAATGCGAAGACACTTAGAAGTGCTACATTTTTTTTTAATATTAAAAGAAAATCTACGACATATCACCGAACATCCACTACATTACGATCGCTTAACTAATAAGCTGCAACACCTCGTTTAGCCCTCAAAACAGCGGCCACTCGGCAAGGTATCGATTTTATGAGATGGCAATAGGTATCCTGGAGTATTTGGTACCATAATGTCAAAAGCAGGTCCTCAATTTCCCGTGCATTTCGAGGTGATGGTGATCAAGCGCGAACCTCCTTTTCGAATTTGAACCACAATGTTCCATTGGGTTCATGTCAGGTGAATTTGGAGGCCAGGATTTTAACAGAAAGTAATCGAAAATTTACTCGGAACATGCCTTGACGATTCTAGCAGTGTTGCACGGCGTAGTTTTCTGTTGGTAATGGTCATCACCAGTAGGGAACATAGCTGCCACGAATGGGTAAACTTGGTCCGCAATGACGTTCAGATATCTGAGAGCTGACAGAGATTGTGTTATTTAGATAATGGGGCCTAAAGTGTCCCAAGATAACATCGCCTACAACATATCCCGCCCGCAGCCTGTTTCCATCCAAGAGTGTATCCAGGTGCCATAACGTCCGTTGGTAATCGACGTTTTCGCGCTCAGCCGTCTACATGACAAATAATGGAATCTTGATTCGTCAAACAAGGCCACTTTCTTTCAATCATCTATGGTCCACTCTCAATGATCTTAGGACCATTTCGTGCGTTTTTGGCGATGACGTGCAGTGAGCATGGCTACCCGGCTGGGTCTTTGGCTACACAGGCCCATCGTTATGATGTTGCGATGAACTGTGTTCTGTGACACATTGCTCCGATCAGTAGTTTTGTAGCTGCGTGTGATTTGTCGCATTGTGGCCGTTTGGTGCCTATGAATAATACGCGACAGTCTTCGCTCCCCTCTGGCGTCAATGAGCTGCGAACAACACATGTCTGGACGATGATTCGTCGTTTGGCAATATGAGCACTACTTCTGAAATGTGATCACTACAGCTGCACGTTAACTACCCACAAGCCACATCGTTTCCAAGATCGTAGTTGAGAGGCACCGTGCGATCACAATTTGACCTTTATCAAACTCAGATAAATCAGCAGCGTTTCCCATTCTGAATTAAAACACTATACTAATCCAAAGCCTGTCTTCGGGTTCTATAAATACTGCTCTGTGAACTCCACGTGCGTCACCGTACGGTCACCAGGCGCGCTCATTTCTCTAGGCTGTGAGTGGTCATTCATCGGTGTATGTTACGACTTTTAGCTAAAATATTTTTCAAAACTATAGAAATTTTGAAGTGTACTGCGGTTAAGGTATTTACGACGCGGGGTTTCCTTTCTTACTGGAGTTATTTTCTGAAAAATGATTTTCCTTTAGACACATTTATTATTATTTTTAATTCGGGAGATCAATTCCGTAAAACTAGTTGTACCTAGAAAACAGGACCATAACCCATCCCGTAACAGAAAATAAAAGTCGTTCGGTGGAGTGCTGATGAATAACGCCTCAGGAAAGCGTCTTTATAAAATATTAATTCTGTCTGAAAAAATAAAACCAAATATCTATATTTACGAAAATTATAGGTTCTCTTGGCCACACCCCCGTGCGTTTACCGCTAAACAATTTAGTAATTGGGTAAAATGAAATCGATATTCCAAATACTAGTAGAAATTATTTGGTAGTGTAGCGTTTCATGTCAAAAGCTAAAAAGTCCTTGATGTAAACATTTTCTGAGTTCACACCATATTTCTGACGCGTTAGAAATGATTTATTCACTAGAAATAGTTATTTTGTATACGAAATCCATTAGAATATTTGGAATAGTAGAGCTGAGTACAGATCACGTGATCAATGTGGAATCATCATCATCAATATTCTTTTCTCTCATGACAGACAGGTCCAACGGGATCTCAGCAAGTTCTCTTCCTCCAGGTTCCTCTATCCCTTTTTCCCTCCGTCATTTCTTGATAGCCACTTGTGCCCTTTAGGTCATCATGCATTACTATTCGTATCCTTCCCTTTGTCGCTTTCCTTCATTTTCCCTTCTGTCATTATTTTCAATTGGCTGTCTTCTCTTATCTCATGTTCTATCTAGTTATATTTCCTTTTTCTTTTGGTCCTTAGTGAATTCCTTTCTTCTTGAACTCTTTGTAATACTTCATCATTCTTAATTTTTTCAATCCATTTTATTTTTTTCATTCTTCTCCATAACCATATCAAAAATGCCTCCAAATTATCTTAGCTTCCTTCTTAGATATTGTCCTCGTTTCTGCTCTATGTAGAGTAATTCTTCCAATACAGCACTTAATAATGCATTTTTTTTCTGTTCATTTTTTAGTAAACACATTTTTCTATAAAGAATGTCGGATGCAGATGACTAAATTAGCAATCAGTAAGTAAAATTTTTGACTTCGTGACTAAATGAAGAAGAAAACCGTGTTCTGAGATGATTATTTACCACTAAAGAATAGACCTCCCCTGTGCTAACAGTTTAAATGTAAACAATGGATACACGCTCGTAAGCTTAAAAGTCAAGTTCTTGTTTTATGACGAACACAGTGGCGGCGTATTTGGTTCAAAGCCTTGCATTGCACATTAACAGTGGAAGGAAAGCTATGCATCGAAGTTAGAAATTCTGATATGAAAAACACAAGATATGAAATTTCCAATGTAAAGTCATGTAGTTGTGCTGTTTCAGCGGATCATTACTGATGTGTAGAAACCAAATAAGAAATATTAGCCCTACTCCCTAAATCTGTGGTTGTCGGACACTTACTCAAGAAAAAATCACAGAATAAACCTTCTAATGCGAAACCTTTGTTCTAATATTCAATATCTTAATAAAACAGCCTATGAAATCCTAAAGTTTAACATCTCGAAGTTTAAGCACATCATGCTATTTTCTATCATTTTTCATTTTTTTTATTGCGTTATGCGTATACTAATAATGTCCGAAGTATATTTAAAAAACTTAGCATTCAGTATTTTCTCTAGATTTTGAAATTTAAAATTTAATGCAAATAATTTTTATTACTTTCCTTAAAAATTCATTATCTTTCCTCTAAAGCGAAATCCTGTTCGCCTTGTTTTAAGAAGTCCAATAACTTCATCCTCATGAATTTGTTAATGGAATTTCATTCCTATTTCTTTAAAGTAAACACTAGAGATTATTAAACCGAATGATTCTCTTTAAGGATTGATTCTTTTGATTCGACTAACTAAAATATTCGTTCGTCTCGGTCCTTTGTGTCTTCTTTAGAGAACGATTTGTACCAAGGGAATCGATTCTGAATCGGATCCTTTCGTCCGGTCATAATGTCCGGTTTAGTAGCCGATTTTAAGTTTAAATTTGTTTTCAATTCTCATGGAATATGTATTTCTCGGTTTCCTTATAAGTTCATTTTGATACGCTCTACTAATTTATTGCATTTTTACACGTCTAAATAAGGTGAGATTTTTTGACTTGAACGCAAGCATCATAGGAAAACTAAGGTGAAATGCTGATGTCTACTAAGGTGTATTCTTAATCTTTCAGGGAATTGACTCTTTTACGGGATGAATTTTCTTCAGGAAAGATTCACTCTCCAATAACTGAGTTTGCTGATTTTTTTTCGACCGAATCGTTCGCAAACGACACATCTGTAGAAATGTTAGGGGTATGCAAGAGTTTCTGGCGCCTCCGCTAGTGGGAGCTGTAGGGCTTTAGCCCGCCGGCTACCCGGCTGCCATACCTGTCTTTATGAAGTGAAGCAAGCAACGCGGCCGGGTCGACATGCTTATTTCACTTCATGAAGCCAAGCATGGCGGTCGATAAAGTTCATTTGCGACAATGTTTGTTATACATGTTTAATTCAGGGAAATGTGTGAGTGAAACATGCGGTTGAATATGTCAGGCTTTTGACGAAACGATTATGGGTGAGCGGACGTGTCGAAAACGGTTTGCTAGGTTTAAGAAAGGTGATCTAAGTTTGGAAGACAAGCCATATGCAGGTAGCCCGCAAGAACTCACAGACGAGCAGCTGGAATCGCTGTTGCAGGAGGATGACATACAATCGACCACGCAACTTGTGAAACGTTTGATTTTGGCATAATCGACGTAGATACGACGTCTACAAGCCTTGCGGAAGATACAGAAGATTGGTAAGTGGGTTCCACACACCTTAACGGAGAGTAATATTGGGCAACGATTGGGCATTTGCATGTCGTTGCTGAAGAGTTTTTAAGGGAAGAAATTCTTGTGTAAGATTGTCACCGGGGAAGAAAAATGTGTCTGTTGCGACAACTCCGTACGCAAGCGATATAGGATTGACCTAGGCCAAGCATCAATATTCACTGTAAAACAGGATATCCACGGGGAAAATGTGCTGTGTGTGTATGGAGAGAGGTATGCAGGGAGTGCTGTACTTCGAACTGTTGAAAAAGGGCGAAACAATCCCTCCACAACAATATAGCGATCAGATGATAAAACGGACGACGCAATACAGCAAAAACGCCCATGGACAGGTAAAGGACGCAGCCCATTAATCCAGTTACATGATAATGCCACATTACATGTCAGTGCCCCCACGAAATCAACCTTTAGACTGTTGCCCTGGGAGGTTTTATGGCACTCGGCATACTACCCAGACACTACACCCTCAGATTTTGATCTGTACCGGTCTATGAAACATGTTCCACCACACAGGCTGACAGAAAAACAGCCAGCAACGGTTCCCCGCAGTTCCAGAGGTGGAAATTTTCGTCACTGCGTTCTTCAGCTCAGAACCCGGGTTATTCTCTCAGAGGGGCATTTATGTTTTGCTAAAAATGGCAAAAAGTCATTTATGCTAACGGACAATATTTCGTTGAATAAATATTTACTGGTTTCCTGGTAGTTCGTGTCTCCCTTTTCCTTAAAATGGCGGAAACTTTTGCATACCGTGAATAATACAGTAATGCGCGGACTTACATCACACCGGACTTACGCTGTTCCGCCCGAACTGCATAAAAAAGATTGGATAACGATATTCTTGCGCGCTTCTTAAATCACGTTCTCGAATGGAAGGAGGGATGATTTATATTTCACCGCACTGTTGGAAAAAATGTCGTCGAGGGAATTGTGTACACGTAACTAGAAGTGTTGGGAAGCGGGGAGACATTAATCCGAGGTGCGTATGTGAGCGGGAAACGTGGAGATCTAGAAATTCGGAACCAAAACGTTCCTAAAGTAACTAAGGAATCAGACCCTTATCTTATGGAAAGAACAATGTGTGTTTCAAAATTAAACGAGGGTGCAAATTTCATCGAAGTCGGCAAAAAAATGATCAAGGGCAATGATTGTTATCAGAAGCAAATAGCAGCAACCAAAAAAGGAATGAAAAGAATCCTTGGTGCTATGAGGAGAATCAAACTAAAAATATATATCTTTGTCGGTCCCGAATTCAGTGCTGAATTTCTTTCACACTTGAAAGACTCTTGCATTGCTACAAGGCAATCCAATTTTATAATTATGAATATAATATATGAAAGTACTAATGATCTTTGTAACTAACACTGACACATGTCATGCATTTTAATTATAAAGTATTTGTGCTACCTCTGAACTTTCGGTAAGTGCAAATGAATATGGTATGGTCTTTTTTTTTGGGGGGGGGGATAATTGTTAGTGACGACTCTTCTGATTTTAACATTGCGCCTATGGAAAAATCTGCATCGACGTACGATATCTCGATTAGCGTCTTCAGTGTAAGAGCGAATTATACTATATATATATATATTACTGAACTACAGTATATTCAATTTAATTGGGGGAGCCTTAATCGGGGAACCGTTTGTTAATGACAATTCGTGAAGAAAAGAAAACTGTAATGAAAATTTGCTTTGCTTACCTGCGCCACCACGTCAATTTAACAGGACAGAGACTGTAGTCCATGAATTTTAACTAGAAAAATATCGTGGTAAAAAAAAGTGGATTATTCATCTCCAACTACAAAGAGGGATAGGAAATTAGTGAAATGGCGATGTCACCTGAGAGGAAACAAGTGATAAGAATTCCTGGAAGTGTCAAATGGGACTTTCTCCATACAAGTAAAAGTTTCACTTGGAACGTCTATGTACTTTGGCATCATGTTTGCAGTTGACAGCCTCACGTAGCCGTTCAAGAAGAACTCCAAAACTATCAATAGTGAAACATGTTTAATGAGAAAAAAGTGTTGTCCATAAACGATAAAGTAACCTCATCAAACAGCTAGAAAGTGGTAAAGAAAGTGTTGCAATACGAAAAATAATTATGGACTTTCATCTATAATTATTTCCAGAATGATGCGTTATTGAAATGGTTCACTAATGAGCGGAAATCTGACTTACCCGTAAATGTGAAAATAACGAGATTTTAAGACGCAAAATTCGTGGTTCGACTTGGCATTTAATTTTTTTCAATTTTCCAATGGCTTAGCCATTTGAAAATATGACACAATACCCACTCAGAAAAATTTAGTGAAGAATCTTCATTTGACTTGGAAGAAACTACAAAATGGTTGAATACCGTTTAGCTAGGTACAAACACATTTTCATTATTACTACTGATTGTTTTCTCCTGACTATCCAAAGCTACCAATGGTCACAATAACAGGTTGTTTTCCACCTCTAGTATGTAAGCGCTTGAACAAGCGTTTTTTGATTACTCAGAGCGGGAAGCAAATTCTAAGAAATCTTGTGTGGAAGATTTATATATATTTATTTTTTGAAAAGAAATACTTAAAGTAAATCAAATTGTTTCTCATGAGCAAAGAATAACGTGCACGATTATAAAAGCCTAATAAAAATAACAATGGTATACTATTTGTTAAATAAACTCTTTCCACACATTTTTAACTTTAAACTAGTTACTATTTCTTTAAAATGTTATTGCCACTGGATATTTCTGATGCTAAGGTTTTACACGTACAAGGCACAAATATATTGGAACATTAGCCCTTTTAAGTCTGTATAAATTTTGTTCCATAAGTACGGTATGTACAAATGCTACGTAAAAACCTGTATGAACATAATTCATGTAAAATGATTAGCCGCAGTATGGCGAACAGCTCAAAAACTTCCCCCTAGAAATTTCCACTTATACGTCATATGCAGTGGACGTCCTCTTACCATGCGTTTTAATTTGGCAATCAATTACATAGCACAAACCAGTCGATCTAATTAGACTGTTTTTTGTCAATAAAATTAATTTAGACTTTGCAGAAAGAGTTTCAGAATTGATTCCCCTGTTTAACGTAGAATATATGGCAGGGTGTAACTCGATTATTATTTTTAGCAAAATCTTTCTTTTGTTAAGTGCTACTCCCTGAAAGGCTACCTACCACTATAACAGGAAGCGCGACAAAACTAAGCATCACAGTCACTCTGTTTTCATGTATTTTCTCTTCAGGAATAAAGGATTATACCTTGACATTCAAAAACAAATTAGCACTCTGCGTACCCTCACACCCACAATATGTGTCGTCTAGGGATAGTCTCTGTAACGTATATAACCGATCCACATAAATAACTGTACCGGCTCCAAGTCGCTAACATATGTATTTTTACAATCGCTTCCTCAACTATGTACTGTTGATTAATGCGCAAATTTTAGAACAATTAAGGAAGTGAACACCTTTTTCATGCACACACGAAGTTTAGAACAGCTGTGTCGTTCTTTATTCCCATTTCACTCCTAAATACCAGCGTATACACTGGAACTGTTTAACGCATCCGAAGTGTACACTCAGTACTATCAATTCTGCAGACAGCTTAGCTTTGCCTAGGGAAAAAGGTTCGCTTTGTACTGCTCCTTAGGATTTCAAAAGTTTTCATCTAATATTCTACCCAATTGCTTGAAACGTGTTGTTCCATATGGCATAACAATGATGGATAACTGATGGTCCTCTCAATGATAATGTTAGCTAATTGCATTTAGGTATCTGTTTAAATAGAAGCTCAAATTCACTTTGGAAATAAAATAGGAAGTTTTTTGATTGTAGAAAGAAGTGATAAAAATTCCGTAATCCACCAAAGTAGGCAAGTTTAAAATTCACCGGTACATGAAGCTAATTATTTTGGCATAGATCAAGAAGAGAGCCTGAAGCTTCCTTCGAGTACGACCTTCGATGCTGAAATCCCTTTGGGGCACGTCAGCAAATTACTTTGAAACAGTACAGCTAAGATTATCAAGGGTCGGCGTAAACTTTAAAATCGGATTTTCTACATTGACAGAAAGCAACTGCGCTCTGTTGTAATCTTTAAACGTGATTCTTCCAGAATTTTGTACTGGTTCTTCTCTTGCCGAGATATGGTCTTTTTACTTAGAATTATGTAGCCACCTTTATTGTTTTCCTGGCTTTTCCTACCTCCTACTGTTTTTGGCTGATGTCTTGCGACTGTGAACTACCCTACTGTATATACACTATGTATGTTTTACATACATTTGTATTTATCTGTCACCTCTTCCATTGAAGTTTTACGTGACATGCTCCCATAATTCTCAGCTAAAATGTTCCGATCCTTTTATTTTTGCAAATCAGAAAAATGAATCTTTTTAAAAATATTAAAATGGTCCCTGGTGCTTCAAACTGGCCTTACCTGTGTGCTACGCGTTCTCAATTCACATAAGGACTGTTTTTATATTGTAAAAACTGAAGTTCAGAAGTCGCATTATTTCTTTTAGTCCCTTCACTGTTTCATCTGTTGTTGGGCAAAAAACATCTGATAGATCTTTTACTATTAGCCCCGGGATCATTTCGACAATGTCTAACAAATAGCAGTTGTTCTAAACTTATGAGTGGTATTAGAATTTTGTATCTCCGTTAGTTTCCGAGATAGTACTTGGTGTCAGCTCATTTGCATAAACTAACCTCGTATTTTTGTGATTTGGGATCTCATTCGTTTTCCTGTTACACAACTTCTTGGAAAAAGTTGCTTCAATATGCTGCATGCGTTTGATGTTACCTGATGACTTTGCTAATAGTGTATTCCACTTTTCTGTGCTGTATTTAGAGAAGTAATTTAGTGTTAAGTGCATTAGCAAGGCACCAGTCAAAAACAATAAGAAAAAGCAAAGCAGGGAAATCTGTGAAGGTGAGCCACCCAAATCTAAATAAAACCAACATATCTTTTAAGAGGGCAACGAGGTAAAAGCGAAAAGAAAGTACATGCACACGATTATACAGTACATAGGTAAACGGGCGGTTACGTGATTATAATCTATACTAACGAGAATTTAATGCCGTCAACGTACTACAACAGTGTGCTTATGCTCTCTATCACAGTGTATGTCCTTTTTCAATTTAGCTGCAGTTCCTTGACTCGTTTGGCTGTTTTTACTAGGTTCCGCTTATAATCGCAATTTGCACGCCTTTTCCTTAGGATCCCAGAATCGACGATGGCAGCAAAGAAAGCTGTTTGCTCAGTCCGTGACCTGCGGCGAGCGATTTAGGTGCATCTACAGATGATTTCACAGTATAAGGGAAATACCAAAATTTCATTCCGTTCGCCATTTATTATCAAATATTATCCAAAAAAATATTTAAACTACTAAGTAAGAAATGATACCAGTTTAAATATTTAAACTGGTATCATTTCTTACCAAAGTAATTCTGCGAACGAAAATAATGATTACAAAAATGACTTATGTATGGCTGATACTATTTGTAAAAAAATCAGTCTGTGATAGAGTATTGTAAATAAAATTGCTGTCGTAGTTCGAGGTGAAATGAAATTCTTCGATTGGATTAAAACACTGAATTACAAAAAAAATTGTCAATTCGGCACTGTTCTTTTTATATTCAGAACGAAATATACACATTTCCAACAACCAACCGATACTTTCGCTGCATATATATCAATCAAATTACATATGTGCTGCACTTTATTTTATCAGCATTTTTGTGGCACGTGATGATCGATATCTTCAGGGCCACAAAAGTTCAACAGTTTTTCAAAAATTCATATTCATAGTAGCCCTGCATCCGAAAATTGAGTTTTCGGTCTCATAATTTCGAAAGTCATTACTCCAAATTAGGAAAACGTCCGGCTTCAGGAAGCTGTTGATTTAAATAAGACATTTCTTCTGTATCAGAAGGGAAAAAATAAAACTTCCTGCCCCAAAGTTTCCGAATGCTGAGAGTCACAGGATACCGATGCTAATATTTTACCCAAGATTCAAGGAGAAAGGTTTTTGTGACAGGCCAAGGGTCTGTATAACACTCAAGACACCAAAGAGGAATGTCATTCTGAATTATGTCGGACATCAGCCCTGAGCTAAAGCTCAATTGTTCAAATACACGAATTTGGCCTGATCGTTACTCAGTCTCTGTTTACGTTTACTCTTGTGGTATAATTGCACATTGCAAATAATCTGCACGTCTGTGTTGAATTTTATCGCTATCATTAATCGTATGATCCATGGCATATTTTTTTACATTAGTGCATTTAGTATAATGCTCGAAACATACTCACATGCCGTGGAGAATTTAAAGAAAAGGTGAATTTTTTTATTTATACCGATGGGTACAAAACTCCATAACAGTAAAATCAAAAATCTCAAAATGTTGATCTCATAATAAATTGTAATTTGCGACTTCTAGGGTGCGATTTTTCTCAACATATGTGTTATCATGAATAAAATTTCTGATTAAGATAAGAGGGATCTGCTTCGGGAAATATGAGTATTTCTTCTAAATATCATAAAAATAAAAAAATTCATTCGAATCTTAAGGCGTCCAAATATTGTATGCACACGAATAAAATATTCATCAAGTGTATTTGAACCGAAAATCATATCTCCCAGACGCGCTTTGTTAAAGTCAACAGCTTGCGAAACGCTTTTGAAGAACCGTAAAATCAAACGAACTATTAAAAAACTTAAAAAGACAGTGAAGTGGAACTGCTCAGTTAGCCAGCTGCGCGCAAATAGGTAGGAACAGAACCCATAGGGACAAATCAAAGATATACTGCCGCCAAAGGAAAAAGTACACGGAACTACCAGTTATCCCGCACAAACACACTCGCCCAGATTGCGCATGCAGAGGAACTAGAGTACGCCTCATGTAGAACTAAACTTGAACGCCTTTGTTTTTCAGTAATGCACAACTTTACATTTTCCGTAGTCCTTTCCATCGAGCTCGAGGTGTAGTAGCGTTCGTAACTATTGGTAGCATTCTTTGTTCCTATGTTATCCCTTTCGCCGAAGGGCCGAAGGATGTGTGTAAAATCGTAATGGGCAAGGTGTCCATTAGATCTCTTCTGGGACAGACGGCGGAGTCTGTTGCCTTTTTGGAGGTTATGGTTAATGTTAATACTACGGTAATTGTTATATACACATCAAAACTGGCCGTTACAAGGATGTTACCGTTGTTCGGAAGTGTCCGTTAATAGAGGTTACACTGTACTTAGTGTTCTTTCAAAGCTGCGTAAGATCAGCTAAAAGAAATCTTCTGCAGTAAAATATGAATCCGCGAGTTCCTTACACATACAAATTATCTACTGCAATCTGGAAGAATGCTTCATACCTTGAAATCGTTGACGTCATTGATTTTCTTGTTCGCTCATCATGGACTTCGGCTTTTCAATTCCAATTTGGCATTTTACGTTTCCTGTGGTTCCTGAGTAGTTTCAAGCTCTTTCAAATTGAAAGAATAGCGTGCTACTGACATAAAAGGTCCATTGCTTAAGATTATCTTAATAAAATCCTGATTTGCTGAGAAAATAATTCTTGTGTTTAAAGAAAAATAGTTGCGGAATCGGTTTTTACGATGAAAGGAGAGCGCAGTATATACAGCTGGAAATAATTAAAATCATTATTATCCAGAATACAGCTCGCACGCAGCCTACATGGAGCAGATACTTTTCAGAGAGTACCAACTTCATACCACGAAATGCAATTGAAAAGAGTAGCTGTTTTACCCACGACGACTAGGCGAGAAGTTCGTAGGTAAACTATTTTTACACTCCGTGGAGCGAAGATCAGAAAAGCTCTGCTAAGATTTGAATGATCCACGAATCATGTATATTTTTGTATGGTCTCGCAAAGTAACATATAACATCAATTCATATTTTATACTAGCCTCCGAAAATGGAGGTCCACGGTGACGGCAACTCAGTGAAAACTTATCATTACATTCGTCAGTTTTTGTAACTTTAAAAAATAATTATCTACCTTATTTATACTAGAGTTCTGATAAAAGACACACAAAAGCAAAAGGAACACGGAAAACATAAGCAGTAATGTGTTCTACAAAGCTGAATCGAAACACTTCACACGTCCAACCAGACACGAACATGATTTACTGGTCTGTTTGAGATAACGATTAGGTCACGAACCTGGTCATTCCATACATTTTTCTTGCAGTTTGATATGTGTAAAATAGAATAGATATAATATGCAACCTTTTTTTCTGCAATTCTTAATGTAGGTACAAAGCTTCGAAATTGGTCTGTAACTAGGCCTTAATTCAGAAACCTGTCTGTTGGCATACAGGATAACCCTTGGTCAACCTTACATAAGTGAGCCGTAGTCGGCCGATATCTTCTCTGCGATTCGTGGTTTTTTTCTCCTCGGACCTTTTTTCGAAGATACAACTCGTACTCACGGCTAAGGGCAGAGCCCCAGAAACAAGCTGTCTCGAAAATATTTTGGCACAGTTGGCATTTCAGGAACTCGACAAACTTTGCTGTCTTACCCAAATGAAGAACAAATAATTTATTTTCGTTCTCAATAGTATAAATTGTAAATTATCACATACCCTTCCTTTCAGCATTTCACATTTAAACTTCTATTACCGAGACCGGCAGGGTGAAACCAAGTATATTTCAATTTTACCAAAAAAGATTGCATTGCTTCGCTTACAAAGTATATTAGATTTCTCCTTTAATGCGACGAATAATTATTTCTTCAAAGACAGCATTGTTTAAATATTTATGTGCGGGTTTTACTTCACTTCATTGCTCGTTTGATACTACCGACAAACCTGAAATACGGGGGAAAAAGTTGCTTCCTTTTGAAATTATGTTTTTTATTTCTATCTTTAAATATTGCTTATTGAATTATTTAATCTGAAACACATAGATTATCTCAAATAATATTTGATAGCGCAGTGGTGTAAAAGATTTGAAGAAGCAGAATTATTACGTACTTATTATATTTTTTCAATGAAACTGGAGATACATTATTTTCACCTCTCCTTTTTTTAGATCATGGCATATATTAACATTGCCCAACAGGTACGTTTCTGTCCACAAACATATAATCACTCACTAATTTTTTTAGGGAAAGAGGTTTAGTTCGCCTTTTTGCAAATTACACGTAGGATACTTTATTAAGGTGGACGTCAAGTAATTTTGCTTCCTATAATTCCAATGGAAAAACTTCTGTACACATTTTCTTCACAATTAATGCGTTCCCAAGGATAAAAATTTGAACATCGATTAAAATAGCTTCATTTTATAACTTGGAATACTTAATATTTTATAAAACATAACCATAATTATGTAATCCAACATTTGTTTGTCTACTGACGTCATCAAAGTACAGGGCGCGCCATCTATTTTCTGGTTTCAACACCACCAAAGGAAAAGTTATTGATTTTTAATGTAATTATGGTTATGTTTTAGAAAATATTAAGTATTCCAAGTTAAAATACAAAGTTATTTTAGTCGATGTTAAAATTTTCATCCTTGGGAACACACTAATTGTGAAGGAAATGTGTACAATAGTTTTTCCATTGGAAGTATAGGAAGCAAAATTACTTGACGTCCACCTTAAACTCTCATTAATCAAGTCTCCTTTCTTTCCGAAGTTGGCCTGAAACGCGTACATATGTTACCGGCAGAGTGTGGAAAACAGGCATTGTTCAGAATGCCTATGAAATCAATAGAATGCCTGACGTTTTTAGGCAAAGCATGAAATATTTATGTTTTCTTAATAGTTTATATACACTAACAGAAAAAAATCCCAACACCAAGAAGGGGTTGTATTAGATAAACGACAGTTAGTAGGCGGTGAGAGTACATCTGTAAGATGACGTCTATGCAAATTTCGCGCTCGGCGCATACATGTGGCGCTAGTAGCGCTCCTCGGAACATGCAAAGCACGTTTGCTGTAAATACACGCTGTAACGTTCGTGAGCGTTAGTTAACGTTGAGATTCGACGTAGTATGTTCAGGTTAGTCAAGAATGCCTTTAAGAAGACGAAGAAGCCATTACCAACAGCTTACGCAGTTTGAACGAGGTCGTGTAATAGGGCTTCGAGAAAGTGGATTTTCTTTCCGCAATACTGCAGGACGACTTGGCAGGAATGTAGCCACTGTCCATGATTGATGGCAGCGGTGGTCAAGGGAAGGTACTGCCTCAAGAAGACCGGGTTCCGGCCGGCCACGTGGCACTACTGTGAGGGAAGACCGCCGTGTACGGCATATGGCCGTGGCGCATCGTACTGCGTCTGCGGCAGCAATTAGAGCTGCGGTTGCCACCACAGTGACACAACGAACTGTTACAAATCGGTGACTTGAAGAACATCTCCGAGCCAGACGCCCTGTAGCGTGCATTCCACTTACTCCAAACTACTGCCGTTTGCGACGTCAGTGGTGTCAAGCTAGAGCTCATTGGAGGACGGAGTGGAGATTTGTTGTGTGTTTCTGATGAAAGCCGGTTCTGCCGTGTGTTGGTTAGAAGGAGGCCAGGTGAGAGCCTGCAACCAACCTGTCTGCGGCCGGGACACACTGGACCTGCACCTGGAGTTATGTTCTGGGGAGCAATTTCCTATGACGGTTACACCGGACGGTACAGTTGTACGTCGGTCTGGTGATTCAACCTGTTGTGCTGCCATTCATGAACAGCATCCTAGGGAGTGTTTTCCAACAGGATAACGCTCGTCCGCATACCGCTGTTGTAAACCAACATGCTCTACAGAGTGTCGACACGTTGCCGTGGCCTGCTAGATCACCAGATCTTTCTCCAATCGAGCACGTATGGGACATCATTGGACGACAACTGCAGCGTCAATCCCAACCAGCGTTAACCGTCCCTGTATTGACCGACCAAGTGCAACATGCATGGAACTCCATCCCACAAACTGACATCCAGCACCTGTACGACACAATGCATGAACGTTTGCGTGCTCGCATTCAACATTCTTGCGGTTACACCGGTTATTAATGTACCAGTATTTCACATTTAAAATGGCTCTTCTCGCAGTTACATTAAGCTGTGATCTTGAAACCTTAATCGATTAAATATGTTACCTATACAAATGTATTGTCGCCATTTCATTCCTCTACAACTATTTTTTCGTGGTGTTGAGATTTTTTTCTGTCAGTGTAGTATATATGTTTTGATATTCTAATGGAACGATTTTTCAAAGATTTAAAATTTATATGAGTGAATGTCCGAGATGGGCTGCAAAGGGCAGCACAAATCTTATACATATTTATAATAAAGTAGAGAGCAGTAGTATTCATTGTTTCCTAATTTCTTTATCACATCTACCTTTCCAGTTGCACAAGATGTAAAGTGTTGTACACATGTAATGATAATTGCATATTTCTTGCAGACAAAAGGCAAATGTTGCTAATCAATACAAGATAAACAACGTAAAAAAAAAAAACTCTATCGAGTACCAAAAGTGCAAAGTATTCATATACCAGCTTCGAGAGTACGACTCCTAAATGTATACTTATTGCATCAAATTTCCTCCTTCCCAGCTTTTATTTTTGCGAGAACTCATTTTAAAATAATATAGCGCTTTCCAAAATCTAATATAATATTATTTTCTGTGATCCTTCACAACGTGTATATGCCTCTATTAAAGAAATAAAAAAAGAAGCAGATTAATTTGCCATTAGGAGCAATATTTTTTATTTACCAGCGTGTAATGTTCAAATAGTATCGGGTTTAAGTTGTCTAGTTGGAGACATACTAAAATGTGCAAAAGCTTATACCTCTGATTTAACGCAAGTTATTGTGCTTCAAATATCACCACACGTTTTCCTATCTGAACTTAACTGAATTATGTTTATCCTGACTTAATCGAGTATTGGCCAACAAAATGCACATTTTCTGCATTTGTAGATAACAAATTTGACTAAAATAACGTCCATTAAAAATTACTAATAAAATGTTATCTATACAAATACCATTCATGCAAAATATTTATCGAAATAAAAATAAAACATGAGAAAATCGCGTGATATTTGCAAAAGTTAAAGAAACGGGAAATGAAGTTTCCTTCGTGGAGAGAGCTTTGAAGAAATAGGAAAACCTGTAATATTTTTCGACGTTGTGAATATGAATGTTGGTAAAAGTTCAAGTGTAGCAGCGGAGAATGTGGAAATAATAGGAAAACTTTTGTTGAAGTTCTTGGATCGTAGCGTGTCGCTCAAATCGATTTCTCGGGCGACAATATGGACGTTTATGTTACTGTGAATTCCTTTGTAACAGTACAGAATTCTGCTTCAAGTATTAAACGAAATGTTAAGTTCAGATGATATCTTTTAATGATGTTGTAACATGTTCGAGCGAATGAAGACGTCGGGTCACTTGTTTGATGGAATGGTTTCCTTTTCCATAGGCAACTTTTCGTGTGAATGGAAAAATGAAAGAACACAATTTTTGCATTTTGTGCACATAAAACTATTGGTAAATGCTAATATATGAGTACCCAGTTAAACGTTCGTGGTGTTTCAGCGAAGAGGAGCAACCAAAATATTCTTCTTTGGGGAATTCAACGTTACACGAAGTTTATATATGAACATGTGAATGTCCTCATTCACAATTCGATGTTGATATTGTACCCTGATAACTAACTGTTCTAGTAAGGTGGCTCGCTGCTTCATTTTTTTCAAATATATCATCAATTGCAACTGCAGCTGAAACTTTTATCGCATGTGTGGACCTACTATGTACTAAGAGTCCAACGATATAAGACTTACCCCCTGTGGATTTGTGAATATATGCATATGTCAATTATATTTGCTACAGGCATCCGATGTCAAACAGAGTTTCTGAGTTTAAAACATGTTTTCAAACCATGCTGCATGTAACTAAATATCTACTGGACAGAATGTGAAAGGAACTAAATTAACATTGTAATATATCCCGTCAAGCCAGAGCAGCACATATTGAACACAGGTAAAATAAATATTAATGTACTTCGGTATATTGTGTTCCGAAATTTCAAACAGGAAGAATAATACGAGCAGAGCGAATTTGTAAATACACTGCATACTTATTGCTGTGGTTTTATTTACTGTTATCGTTAGGATGAAAACTCAAAACTAACTGTTAGTTGAAATACATTTGCAAATGCAATAATGACTTCCATTAATTGTGTAAAAAATCAACAGAAGCTGGCTGTTCAACCTATCAATGATATAATTTCATAACTTTTTATTCTACATAAATGGGCTTAATTCCCTTTTCCGAAATAAACTTCCAATTCTTTGGGTTCAACACAATTTTATATTTCAATTTAATATTCAAGCCCATATTTTAGAAATGTTACTGGATGAAACGGATGAAAGCTCTTTCGACTCCTATTATTACACTGTACATGTGTAAAAACCGAAATTTAAACCGGGTAAACACCCAAAATAATTAAATTAAATAGAACAATTAAAATTAATCTAGGTATAGGTAAACGACAAGAAATTTTGAATCAAATGTCTTCTAAAAAAGTAAGAAGAAGTATAGCACTATATTAAATAGCTAAACGAGAAGAACAAGTCAATACCTTGTAGCCTCACCGGCCCTTCGGATACAAGCGGTTACCGACGTGGCATAGACGTATACAGTTCACTGAAGCTGTCCTGAGGTATAGCACTGGATTAAATAGCTATAGGATAAGAACAAGTCAATACCTTGTAGCCTCACCTCCCCTTCGGATACAAGCGGTTACCGACGTGGCATAGACGTATACAGTTCACTGAAGCTGTCCTGAGGTAGAGCACTAGATTAAATAGCTACATGAGAAGAACAAGTCAATAACTTGTAGCATCACCCTCGTTCGAATACAAGCGGTTACCGACGTGGCATAGACGTATACAGTTCACTGAAGATGTAATGAGGTATAGCACTGGATTAAATAGCTACATGAGAAGAACAAGTCAATACCTTGTAGCATCACCCTCGTTCGAATATAAGCGGTTACCGACGTGGCATAGACGTATACAGTTCACTGAAGCTGTTCTGAGGTATAGCACTGGATTAAATAGCTATAGGAGAAGAACAAGTCAATACCTTGTATCCTCACCTCCCCTTCGGATACAAGCGGTTACCGACGTGGCATAGACGTATACCGTTCACTGAAGCTGTCCTGAGGTATAGCACTGGATTAAATAGCTACACGAGAAGAACAAGTCAATACCTTGTATCCTCACCTCCCCTTCGGATACAAGCGGTTACCGACGTGGCATAGACGTATACCGTTCACTGAAGCTGTCCTGAGGTATAACACTGGATTAAATAGCTACACGAGAAGAACAAGTCAATACCTTGTAGCATCACCCTCGTTCTAATACAAGCAGTTACCGACGTGGCATAGACGTATACAGTTCACTGAAGCTGTCCTGAGGTATAGCACTGGATTAAATAGCTACACGAGAAGAACAAGTAAATACCTTGTAGCATCACCCTCGTTCGGAAACGAGCGGTTACCGACGTGGCATAGACGTATACAGTTCCCTGAAGCTGTCCTGAGGTAAAGCACTGGATTAAATAGCTACAGGAGAAGAACAAGTCAATACCTTGTAGCATCACCCTCGTTCGTATACAAGCGGTTACCGACGTGGAATAGACGTATACAGTTCACTGAAGCTGTCCTTAGGTATAGCACTGGATTAAATAGCTACACGAGAAGAGCAAGGCAATACCTTTTAGCCTCACCTGCCCTTCGGATACAAGCGGTTACCGACGTGGCATAGACGTATACAGTTCACTGAAGCTGTCCTGAGGTATAGCGCTGGATTAATTAGCTACATGAGAAGAACAAGTCAATACCTTGTTGCATCACCCTCGTTCGAATACAAGGGGTTACCGACGTGGCATAGACGTATACAGTTCACTGAAGCTGTCCTAAGGTATAGCACTGGATTAAATAGCTACACGAGAAGAACATGTCAATACCTTGTAGCATCACCCTCGTTCGAATACAAGCGGTTACCGACGTGGCATAGACGTATACAGTTCACTGAAGCTGTCCTGAGGTATAGCAGTGGATTAAATAGCTAAACGAAAAGAACAAGTCAATATCTTGTAGCCTCACCTCCCCTTCGAATAAAAGCGGTTCCCGACGCGGCATAGACGTATACAGTTCACTGAAGCTGTCCAGAGATATAGCACTAAATTAAATAGCTACACGAGAAGCACAAGTCAATACCTTGTAGCATCACTCTCGTTCGAATACAAGCGGTTACCGACGTGGCATAGACGTATACAGTTCCCTGAAGCTGTCCTGAGCTATAGTACTGGATTAAATAGCTACACGAGAAGAACAAGTCAATACCTTGTAGCATCACCTCGTTCGAATACAAGCGGTTACCGACGTGGCATAGACGTATACAGTTCCCTGAAGCTGTCCTGAGGTATAGCACTGGATTAAATAGCTACACGAGAAGGACAAGTCAATACCTTGTAGCATCACCCTCGTTCGAATACAAGCGGTTACCGACGTGGCATAGACGTATACAGTTCACTGAAGCTGTCCTGAGGTATAGATTTGAATTATATAGCTACAAGAGAAGAACAAGTCAATACCTTGTAGCATCACCCTCTTTCGAATACAAGCGGTTACCGACGTGGCATAGACGTATACAGTTCACTGAAGCTGTCCTGCGGTACAGCACTGGATTAAATAGCCACACAAGAAGAACAAGTCAATACCTTGTAGCCTCGCCTCCCCTTCGGATACAAGCGGTTACCGACGCGGCATAGACGTATACAGTTCACTGAAGCTGTCCTGAGGTATACCACTGGAATAAATAGCTACACGAGAAGAACAAGTCAATACCTTGTAGCCTCACCTCCTCTTCGGATACAAGCGGTTACCGACGCGGCATAGACGTATACAATTCACTGAAGCTGTCCTGAGGTATAGCACTGGATTATATAGCTACACGAGAAGAACAAGTCAATGCCTTGTAGCATCACCCTCGTTCGGAAACGAGCGGTTACCGACGTGGCATAGACGTATACAGTTCACTGAAGCTGTCCTGAGGTATAGCACTGGATTAAATAGCTACACGAGAAGAACAAGTCAATACCTTGCAGCATCACCCTCGTTCGAATACAAGCGGTTACCGACGTGGCATAGAAGTATACAGTTCACTTAAGATGTCCTGAGGTATAGCACTGGATAAAATAGCTACACGAGAAGAACAAGTCAATGCCTTGTAGCATCACCCTCGTTCGGAAACGAGCGGTTACCGACGTGACATAGACGTATACAGTTCACTGAAGCTGTCGTGAAGTACAGCATTGACATAAATAGCTACACGAGAAGAACAAGTCAATACCTTGTTGTAGCCTCACCTCTCCTTCGAATACAAGCGGTTACCGACGTGGCATAGATGTAAAAAGTTCACTGAAGCTGTCCTGAGGTATAGCACTGGATTAAATAGCTACATGAGAAGAACAAGTCAATACCTTGTAGCCTCACCTCCCTTTCGGATACAAGCGGTTACCAACGTGGCATAGACGTATACAGCTCACTGAAGCTGCCCTGAGGTACAGCACTGGATTAAATAGCTACATGAGAAGGACAAGTCAATACCTTTTAGCATCACCCCAGTTTGAATACAAGCTGTTACCGACGTGGCATAGAAGTATACAGTTCACTGAAGCTGTCGTGAAGTACAGCATTGACATAAATAGCTACACGAGAAGAACAAGTCAATACCTTGTTGTAGCCTCACCTCTCCTTCGAATACAAGCGGTTACCGACGTGGCATAGACGTAAAAAGTTCACTGAAGCTGTCCTGAGGTATAGCACTGGATTAAATAGCTACATGAGAAGAACAAGTCAATACCTTGTAGCATCACCCTCGTTCTAATACAAGCAGTTACCGACGTGGCACAGACGTATACAGTTCCCTGAAGCTGTCCTTAGGTATAGCACTGGATTAAATAGCTACACGAGAAGAACAAGTAAATACCTTGTAGCATCACCCTCGTTCGGAAACGAGCGGTTACCAACGTGGTATAGACGTGTACAGTTCCCTGAAGCTGTCCTGAGGTAAAGCACTGGATTAAATAGCTACAGGAGAAGAACAAGTCAATACCTTGTAGCATCACCCTCGTTCGAATACAAGCGGTTACCGACGTGGCATAGACGTATACAGTTCACTGAAGCTGTCCTAAGGTATAGCACTGGATTAAATAGCTACACGAGAAGAACAAGTCAATAAATTGTAGCATCACCCTCGTTCGAATACAAGCGGTTACCGACGTGGCATAGACGTATACAGTTCACTGAAGCTGTCCTGAGGTATAGCACTTCATTAAATAGCTACACGAGAAGAACAAGTCAATACCTTGTAGCCTCACCTCCACTTCGGATACAAGCGGTTACCGACGTTGCATAGACGTATACAGTTCACTGAAGCTGTCCTGAGGTATAGCAGTGGATTAAATAGCTACACGAAAAGAACAAGTCAATATCTTGTAGCCTCACCTCCCCTTCGAATAAAAGCGGTTCCCGACGCGGCATAGACGTATACAGTTCCCTGAAGCTGTCCTGAGGTATAGCACTGGATTAAATAGCTACACGAGAAGAACAAGTCAATACCTTGTAGCATCACCCTCGTTAAAATACAAGCGGTTACCGACATGGCATAGACGTATACAGTTCACTGAAGCTGTCCTGAGATATAGCACTGGATTAAATAGCTACACGAGAAGAACAAATCAATACCTTGTAGCCTTACCTGCCCATCGGATACAAGCGGTTACTGCCGTGGCATAGATGTATACAGTTCACTGAAGCTGTCCTGAGGTATAGATTTGGATTATATAGCTACAAGAGAAGAACAAGTCAATACCTTGTAGCATCACCCTCGTTCGAATACAAGCGGTTACCGACGTGGCATAGACGTATACAGTTCACTAGAGCTGTCCTGAGGTATAGCACTGTATTAAATAGCTACACGAGAAAAACAAGTCAATACCTTGTAGCATCAGTCTCGTTCGAATACAAGCGGTTACCGACGTGGCATAGACGTATACAGTTCATTGAAGCTGTCCTGTGGTATAGCACTGGATTAAATAGCTACACGAGAAGAACAAGTCAATACCTTGTAGCATCACCCTCGTTCGAATGCAAGCGGTTACCGACATGGCATAGACGTATATAGTTCCCTGAAGCTGTCCTGAGGTATAGCACTGGATTAAATAGCTACACGAGAAGAACAAGGCAATACCTTGTAGCATCACCCTCGTTCGAATACAAGCGGTTACCGACGTATCATAGACGTATACAGTTCACTGAAGCTGTCCTGAGGTATAGCACTGGATTAAATAGCTACACGAGAAGAACAAGTCAATACCTTGTAGCCTTACCTGCCCTTCGGATACAAGCGGTTACTGCCGTGGCATAGATGTATACAGTTCACTGAAGCTGTCCTGAGGTATAGATTTGGATTATATAGCTACAAGAGAAGAACAAGTCAATACCTTGTAGCATCACCCTCGTTCGAATACAAGCGGTTACCGACGTGGCATAGACGTATACAGTTCACTAAAGCTGTCCTGAGGTATAGCACTCTATTAAATAGCTACACGAGAAAAACAAGTCAATACCTTGTAGCATCACCCGCGTTCGAATACAAGCGGTTAAAGATGTGGCATAGACGTATACAGTTCACTGAAGCTGTCCTAAGGTATAGCACTGGATTAAATAGCTAAACGAGAAGAACAAGTCAATACCTTGTAGCCATACCTGTCTTTTGGATACAAGCGGTTACCGACGTGGCGTAGACGTATACAGTTCACTGAAGCTGTCCTGAGGAATTGCCCTGGATTAAATATCTACACGAGTCGGGACAAATCAGTACGTTGTAGCCTCCCCTTCGCGGTCGGATACAAGCGGTTACCGACGTGGCATAGACGTACACAGTTCACTGAAGCTGTCCTGAGGTATAGCACTGGATTAAATAGCTACACGAGAAGAACAAGTCAAAACCTTGTAGCCTCACCTGTCCTTCGGATAAAAGCGGTTACCGACGTGGCATAGAAGTATACAGTTCACTGAAGCTGTCCTGAGGTATAGCACTGGATTAAATAGCTACACGAGAAGAACAAGTCAATACCTTGTAGCATCACCCTCGTTCGAATACAAGCGGTTACCGACGTGGCATAGACGTATACAGTTCACTGAAGCTGTCCTGAGGTATAGCACTGGATTAAATAGCTACACGAGAAGAACAAGTCACTACCTTGTAGCCTCACCTGCCCTTCGGATACAAGCGGTTACCGACGTGGCATAGACGTATACAGTTCACTGAAGCTGTCCTGAGGTATAGCACTGGATTAAATAGCTACACGAGAAGAACAAGTCAATACCTTGTAGCATCACCCTCGTTCGAATACAAGCGGTTACCGAAGTGACATAGAAGTATACAGTTCACTGAAGCTGTCCTGAGGTATAGCACTGGATAAAATAGCTACACGAGAAGAACAAGTCAATACCTTGTAGCATCACCCTCGTTCGGAAACGAGCGGTTACCGACGTGGCATAGACGTATACAGTTCACTGAAGCTGTCCTGAGGTATAGCACTGGATTAAATAGCTACACGAGAAGAACAAGTCAATACCTTGGAGCATCACCCTCGTTCGAATACAAGCGGTTACCGACGTGGCATAGACGTATACAGTTCACTGAAGTTGTCCTGAGGAATAGCATTAGATTAAATAGCTGCACGAGAAGAACAAATCAGTACGTTGTAGCCTCACCTCTTGTTCGGATACAAGCGGTCACTGACGTGGCATAGGACTATTACTGTTCACCGAAGCTGTCCTGAAAAATTGTCGTCTAAGTTAGAGTACCATGAGATAGTATACCAAATTTGGTGGTTCTAAATTCAAAACTGTAGATTTTTACGAACATTTTGTATGGGGAGGGCTCTGCTTCCCTACCACGACCCGTTCCAAAAACCGTCTACCGTCTAAGTTAGAGTAATATGATATAGTATACCAAATTTGGTGGTTCTAAATTGAAAACTAGATTTTACGAAATTTTGTTTGTGAGAGGGGCTCTGAAACCCAGGCTACGACCCTTTCCAAAAACCGTCTACAGTCTAAGTTAGAATATAATGAGATCGTATACCAAATTTGGTAGCCCTAAATTGAAAACTGTAGATTTTATGAAAATTTTGTACGGGGGGAGGATTGAGCTCTGACCCCTGTCCCCGGGTCGTCACAAAAACCGTCTCCCGCTAAGTTAGAGTTTCATGACATTAAATTTGGTGGTTCTGATAGAAAAATATAGATTTTAATAAAATTTTGAATGTGAGGGGAGAGGCTTTTACCCCCGGGCCATGACCCGTTTCAAAAACCGTCTACCGTCTAAGTTAGAGTACTATGACATAGTATACCAAATCTGGTGGTTCTAAATTGAAAACTACAGATTTTATAAAAATTTTGTGTGGAGGTTGGGTGATGCTGCTGCAACCCCTGTGCTCCGACCTAGAGTTTAGGGGCCTCTCAACCCCGGGCTCCGACCCTTTCCAAAAACCATCTACAGTCTAAGTTAAAATAACATGAGATTGTATTCCAAATTTGGTGGTTCTAAATTGAAAACTGTATATTTTACGAAAATTTGGCAGGGGGCTCCGACCCCCGGGCCCCGACCCGTTCCAAAAACCGTCCCCCGTCTAAGTTAGAGTTTCATGACACCAAATTTGGTGGTTCTAAATTGAGAACTTTAGATTTTACGAAAATGTTGTATGTGGGGGCTCTTACACCCCGGGCCTTGACCTATTCCAAATACCGTCTACCGTCTAAGATAGAGTACCATGAGATACTACACCAAATTTGGTGTTTCTATATTGAAAACTGTAGATTTTACGAATTTTTTTATGGGAGGGGGGGCTCTGACCCCGTGCCCGTCCCGTTCCAAAAACCATCTACCGTCTAAGTTATAGTACCATGAGATAGTATACCAAATTTTGTGGTTCTATATTGAATACTGTAAATTTTCCGAAAATTTTGTAACGGGGGGCTGTAACACCCGGGCCCCGACCCGTTCCGAAAACCGTCTACCGTCTAAGTTAGAGTACCATGATATAGTATACCAAATTTGGTGGTTCTAAATTAAAAACTAAATTTTACGAAATTTTGTATGGGGGGGGACTCTTAATCCCGGGCTCCGACCCTTTCCAGAAGCCGTCTACAGTCTAAGTTAGGATTCCATGGATAATATACCAAATTTGGTGGTTCTAAATTGAAAACTGTATATTTTACGAAAGTTTTGTATGAAGGGGGGGGGCTCCGACCCCCGGGCCCCGACCCGTTCCAAAAACTGTCTCCCGTCTATGTTAGAGTTTCATGACACCAAATTTGGTGGTTCTTAATTGAAAATTATAGATTTTACGCAAATTTTGTATGTGGGGGCTCTTACCCCCGGGCCTGGACCCGTTCCAAACACCGTCTACCGTCTATGTTAGAGTACCATGATATAGTATACCAAATTTGGTGGTTCTAAATTGAAAACTAGATATTGCAACATTTTGTATGGGGGCTGACACCCCGGGCTACAACCGCTTCCAAAAACGTCTACAGTCTAAGTTAGAATGTCACGAGATAGTGTACCAGCTTTGGTGGTTCTGAATTGAAAACTGTAGATTTTACGAAAATCTTGTATGTGGAGGGCTCTGACAAACCGGGCCCCGACCCGTTCCAAAAACCGTCTGCCGTCTAATATTTTTAGTGCCAAAGAAAAACCGTAATATTCCTAGGCTGTCTGAGTGTCCAAACTTTATGAATTTGATCAGGGGAAGACGTTCGAAATCGTACGTTTCCCTGCATTCGTTTTGTATGTAACCAAAATCTGTAAACGCGACAAATTAACGCTCGACGAATTGATGCGCGACGAATTGACGCGCGACGAAGTGTCTTAGTCGATGAATTGACGCGCGACGAATTGGCGTAGTCGACGAATTGACTCACGCGACGAATTGACGTGACACCATACCGAAATGTGTTTTTATGTTTTACAGTATTAAGTCCGAAATTCCTTTCATATGAAAATGTCCATTAAATACAGTTTCATTCTAATGTGGTTCAATTTACCTTAAAAATTGGAGGTTCAACCGCCTTGAAAAGCCCATTAATCGTCTGTTTGCAATAAATTTACAACCTGCTGACAATTCTTCTGAATTCTGAATTTCACAAAGTAAATCTAAATGTATTCACCACTTGTCTGTTAAACGGAGTTCAGTGTTTGAAATCTATTAAACAGAAATTTCGATTCACGAGTGTTTTGTGATAGCTTTCTTAATGGTACTAAACACAGAACTGCTGAAGCTAGGAACTGCCCTCTGGAGGAAAAAAAAACAAATTGCCTGCTGTTCATTGCTTTTTCATATAAAGTTTGTGCAATTTAATGCACTTGCTAGAAAAAAAAATTAAATTAATGTCGGAAAACGAACATGACCCACGTGAAATTTCTCTTTTTCATTTTTATATTTCAGGAACAATGTTTTTGCCATAAAAGTCACATTCGACTTTGAATCACTAAATTTTTGTTCTGTAAATCCAATCGTGCATCAATTATTAGACTGAGGATTTCCCGAAAGAGCATTAACCAAAGCATTACACTTTTTCGACCTGCTAGTTTTCGTCCCCTAGTTCTCCTCGTACCAAAACTTCCGCAGCTGAGCGGCGCACTTGTATCCGGTGATCCATATGGTACAACAGGAGAAGAGATTCATCGCTCCAGGTGACATACTTCCAATCATTCAGGTTCATTTTTTATTCTCGCGTTTCCGTTGCAGACATTCTCGATTGTGTACCGAGGTGAGTAGGGACACTCGAGGCGGCCGACTTCTACGGAGCCCCATTTTTAGCAGGATTCTGGGATATGTGTTTTTGACATACTACTCCGTCCCCAGCATTGAAATTAAATGAGAGTTGCACTAAAATTCCCGTTTTGTTCGTTCCTACCATACGGAATAGTCTTCTTTGTCCTGTAGCATCGATAAGCATTTTTCGGGCACACTTTTGCTGCGGTTCGTGGTTTTCCCGTTCCAATTTTTTGAGCAATGCTGACAGTGAGCATCCCACAAATCATGCCGACCTGGACTCTGACTCATTTGTTTTTCCTTTACAAATTTTCCTCTTTCAAACACGCTTTAGTACACTGCTTTTTCCATCTGAACAATAAGGATATTAATTAATTAAAAGAGCTCAGGTGTTATTAAGACCGTTAAATGACCTCAACAGGTGCGGAAGCTTATCTGCAGTTGATACGATTTAAATAAAGGCGGGCTGGCCATGCTAATTTGTTTTTTTGGTATACATATATCTGCAGTATGTATTTCTCTTTTATTATATCGCGAATGATTTACAAAGTGTTTTCGCATGTTTTGTAGTTTTCCGTTGTTCACAGGTCAACCTCTGAGGAACGTCAGCAATTATTTACCATAAGAAGGGATTGTCCGTTTTTAAGATTCGCTGAGAGACATTTATTTATAGCATACTCTCCATTATAGAGAATCTGTCATTCCATATTTTCTTTAAATAACACACAACTTTACATCTAGGGGACTATATAACCTGCGAATCTATATGGCGTTGTCTTCCATACCTACTAATCTCATTACTAGAATTAGAGCAAACCTTATTCCGTGAAAAATTGTTCGAAGTCTAACTTGTCAACAAAAATATACCTTTTGTCCCTGAAGTTATCATTTCGTGGCCGGCTTGGTTAAAAAGAAGAACTCGTTATGTCAGGGAATACGATGCCATATTTTTTATCACGCCATTTGACATAAAGAAGTGTTTTACATGTTCACTGTAGTGTAAATCACATATTTCATCTGTTATTCATACCCAGAAAAATATTCTTCGCTTTTAGAAATGTGTACTGTAGGAACGTTGATACGAACCTATCAAATTGAGGAAACAATTCATTTTATTCCCCATGAGTGCCTTATAATATTAAACTGAAATACTTATTTCTTCGTTATAATACATTTTACAGCGAAATTTCTTTGCCATGCACTTTTTCCTGAATATTACACAGTATGTTTTTTCGGAAGGGTTAAAACACTGACGGAAAAAAATCCCAACACCAGGAAGGGGTTGTGTTAGATAAACGACAGTTGGTAGGCGGTGAGAGTACATCTGTAAGATGACGTCCATGCAAATTTCGCGCTAAGTGCATACGTGTGGCGCTAGGAGCGCCCCTCGGAACATGCAAAGCAGGTTTGCTGTAAATACGCGCTGTAACGTTCGTGAGCGTTAGTTATCGTGGAGATTCGACGTAGGGTGTTGACTTTAGTCAAGAATGCCTTTAAGAAGACGAAGAAGCCATTATTAACAGCTCACGGAGTTTTAACGAGGTCGTGTAATACGGCTACGAGAAGGTGGATTTTCTTTCCGCAACATTGCAAAACGACTTGGCAGGAATGTAGCCACTGTGCATGATTGTTGGCAGCGGTGGTCAAGGGAAGGTACTGCCTTAAGAAGACCGGGTTCCGGCCGGCCACGTGGCACTACTGAGAGGGAAGACCGCCGTGTACGGCGTATGGCCGTGGCGCATCGTACTGCGTCTGCGGCAGCAACTTGAGCTGCAGTTGCCACCACAGTGACACAACGAACTGTTACAAATCGGTTACTTGAAGGACAGCTCCGAGCCAGACGCCCTGTAGCGTGCATTCCACTTACTCCAAACCACTGCCGTTTGCGACGTCAGTGGTGTCAAGCTAGAGCTCATTGGAGGACGGAGTGGAGATCTGTTGTGTTTTCCGATGAAAGCCGGTTCTGCCTGGGTGCCACTGATGGCCGTGTGTTGGTTAGAAGGAGGCCAGGTGAGCGCCTTCATCCAACCTGTCTGCGGCCGAGACACACTGGACCTACACCTTTAGTTATGGTCTGGGGACCAATTTCCTATGACAGCAGGAGCACTCTCGTGGTTATCCCACGCACCCTGACGGCACATTTGTTCGTCGGTTATTCAACCTGTTGTGCTGCCATTCATGAACAGTATTCCAGGGGGAGTTTTCCAACAGGATAAAGCTTGACCGCAAACCACTGTTGTAACCCTACATGCTCTACTGGGTGTCGACATGTGCCGTGGCCTGCTAGATCAACTTATCATTCACCAATCGAGCACGTATAGGACATCATTGGACGACAACTCCAGCGTCACACCCAACCAGCCTTAACTGTCCCTGTATTGACCGACCAAGTGCAACAGGCATGGAACTCCATCCCACAAACTGACATCCAGCACCTGTACGGCAGAATGCATGAACGTTTGCATGCTTGCATTCAACATTCTGGCGGTTACACCGGTTATTAATGTACCAGCATTTCACATTTGAAATGGCTCTTCTCGCGCTTGCATTAAGCTGTGATCTTGAAACCTTAATCGACTAAATATGTTACCTATAGAAATGTATTGCCGCCATTTCCTTCCTCTACAACTATTTTTTCGTGGTGTTGAGATTTTTTTTCCGTCAGTGTATTTCATTATTATGAAATGTCCGAAACTAAATCTTTATACTGAAATCACTATTTTCGTTAGATACGGTTCGTGAAGGACATTATTTTGCACATAATTTTCATTTTTCCGCAATGAACAGGTTTGCCAGTATTAAATAGGCACCAGGTGATATTTCTGTTTCTGATGTATTCCTAGCAGTAAACAGTTTTTGGTTCAAACAACGTTTTCTCCTATTTCTTAATCATAATAAAACACATTTCTTCCATGATGAGTCATGGACACTTATTCTATGTGTCCGGGCGTGTGTACTTTTGATATCTAGTTACGATATAGTCTTGTTCATTCGGATATCATTCTATTTCAAGAATGTCTTTTTAGTCTTTTCATTATGTCGTAACGCACGATTACATCGGCAGAAAGCGGGGATGTATTGCATCCCCATTCCACGGTGGTCTAAGCGCTGGCATTTGAGTGTTCGTTCAAATGGGCCGGAACTCGAGCTTCTGGTGATGCATAGATTGTGTGCCAGTCTGATATCACTAGCTCTCTCTCTCTCTCTGTTGACCCAGCGGCTGCAAAATAAGGATGATCGATCCATCGTATTCCTTAGAGTTGCTAACCGTGATAATTTAAATAATAACTAATGAAAAATATTAGTCAGTATATCTATTAGCAATATACACGGTCGAGTCAGATTATTGAGACCGCCGACTGATATCCAGACTAACCGCCGTGTGCAGCGCGGACAGCAGCTAGACGGGCTCGGAGTAAATCAGTAAGGTGCTGGAAGGTGTTCATAGGTATGTGGAGCTATGCTGACAGCAGTGCATCTGGGAACTGCTGGAGGGTGCGTGGTGGAGGATCCATAGAGCGAACAACACGATCGAGGTGGTCTCACAAATGTTCAATTGGGTTTACGTTTGGAGAATTAGTGGGACAGGAAGTACTATGAGGCCTACATCGTGCTCTTCCTATTACTCTTGGACATTTCTAGCTGTGTGAACCGTCGCATTGTTGTTTTGGAAGATCCCATCCGTCCCAGGGAAGACAATCAACATGTATGGGTGTACGTGATCTGCAAGGATGGATTCATAATTAAATCGGCCCATATTGACCTCTACAGCTATCAGTGGACACAGAGAATGCCAAGAAAACATTACCTAGATCATACCGCTGTCCCCACCTGCTTGCGTTCTCCCAGCGATGGCTGAACAGTGTTTTCACACCGAGGTTTTTTGCTTAAAAGACGCCAGAGTGTTTTCGTTCGATGAAGCTGAAAGCGTGTCTCATAGGAGAAGGCAATCCTTTGTCAATCAGCAGAGGTTCAATGCTAATTCACCTTCGTTAGCATAGGATCAGTGACCATCCCTCTGTACCGGAGCCCCATACACAGAAGGATCCGCTGAACTATTATTTTAAACACACTTCTGATAGCCCCAGATTCATTCGGGCAGTGCGTTGCTAACCTGAAGTGTGCCGATCCGCCGTTACGCACCTACGAAGCCGACGTTCACCTCTCTCATCAATGGCTCCTGGTTCTCCCCAGTTTCCACGTCGCTTTTTAGCAATGGTGCCATTTCTCCAATCATGATACACTTTAACCACAGCAACACGTGAACAGTTCAAAAAATGAGCTGTTTCATAAATACTGCCACCCTTAGCCCGAAAGCCGTAATCAGGCCTTTTTGAAAATCTGATGAATCCCTCCTTTCGTCCATGACAGCAACGAGTGTAATGTTTTCAGATTGTCTACAGCACACCTTATATACCCTGCAAGCCAGCTCACCACACGTGCCTTCTTTTATTGGCTATACACGATGACATCAAAATTAGGAGGTGGACACAATAATGTGGCTAGACTGTGTATTTGCAATCTTAACCGTGGGTCAAAAGGTTTATTTGAAAAGGTTCACTTATTTGCACATATCGTCTTCTAGGACAACATTTTATGACCTTTTTTATGAAGATGAGCATAAAAATTATACCCCACGTGGCGCTAATATTGAAAATCTTGTTTTCTTTCGAAACGTATTTGCAACTATACATAAAGTTACAAAAGTCCAATTCATGATGCTCTTTCAGAAGTGTGTGGCATTTGTTAAGGCATACTGTGCGAACGTTGTCGTTAAATGACGCTAATTTGTTCCGATATGATATGTATACGTAAAAAAATATCATTTTTCACCTCCTGGATATGGTATAAAAAAATTTAATTTTCATTTCGCAGATTTAATATTAAAACACATTTTTCGCGTATCTACTCTTTTTTCACAAATTAGAATTCTCACAATTGCAGCATTAGATGAAATACTTTTTTCTCCTTTCAATTCGTAAAATCCCTTCGATTTCCCTTTGTTGCATATCTTGCATAATGAAAGTTTAAGGTCCCTGTAATTTTCTTCAAACAAAATACAGTTTTCAGGATATCGTGCGTAAGATTTTACCGTATTTTTCTTTGTGTGACATGTTTGCAACTATTCCTAGAATTGCAGAAATCCAATTTTTAATGATCCCTCAGAAGTGTGTGGCATTTTCCAAAGCATACGTTGCGAACGCTGTGCTTTAAAGTTGTTACTATGCATCTTCATACTGCCTATTTGAAAAGAATCCCATCAGCCGCGGATATCTGGTTCTAAGGGAAACCTTTGCTGCTTTTTTTATATTTTACAGATAACATCATCTCAGGTAGTTGTGGGTAATAGCTACTCGTAATTATGTTTACGATTATTTACCAATTTCAGATGCTCAACTTATTTGATTCTGTACGTACTCGCATTTGGTATTTAAAATAAAAAGCAATTTTCTCGCCATTGGGAAAACCATTCTTTTTGTTTAAGCAAGAAAGGTTTGAAAGGACAGAGAAATTTCTAAAAAAAATATGCTATTCCCGTTATCAGGCTTTCTAATTTTACGAATGTGACAGAATCCATGTTAAATTTCTAATACATTTTCGGTTATCAATATTTCATCTTTCAGATTAAATACTGCATACAAAATTAAAATTCGTAGTTAGCGGTGGTGGCTAAACTTGTTGTTAGAACCTACAATTGAGCACATCGAAATTAATTCAAAGAAATAAAAAAAAAGGTTTAACAAAAACAATATAGCCGCTTCCAAGGAATAGGGTTCTGAAGTACAAATTACTTTATTATGCGTCTTGTGATTACCTAAGGCCTAAACATTATATTTAAGATTTGGTGGAAAAAATCACATAGAGATGTTTTACTAAATTTCATAGACCTGACTGGTGGAATTACTAATTGTGAGCAAAAATTACTTAGATCACTTGATCATCCGTCAAAACATACTTTATCATCGTTCCATTTTTTGTTAAATTTCTTTGTTAGTAACTTCGGTAGCGCTGATGTCCTTTTTCTGCTTAAGCATAAGAATAGTATAGCATCTAAGAATATGAAGCACTGCTTCGTATTCTGAGATACTGAAAGCAAATTTTTTTACCAATGTGACGTTCAGTGGAAAACTGATATTTGTACATTTTTCGAGCGCGTAATACAGCCATTTACTTTCTTCTTATTACTATATTCTGTAAAACGTTATCATGAAATACCTATTAATAAATGCTAAAATAATAGTAGCGTACGTTCCCACTTCACTACACTTTCCATTTAACTGCTCTATAAATCATATAGAACTAAGACTAATAAGAGGATATATACGGTCTGAAATTAAATAAAAAATATATGACATATTTTTGATTCTCTTCAGAACAAAAATTTGTAAAACGTCTTTTTACGACTGCACTTTAGAAGTATCGTCATCTCTGAATTCAACGCATAATACTGGTGATTTACTTAAAACCTGGAATGCTTGACGGTCCATGTTCAATATGTCAGAACGTAGTTTCATAGGTTCAGACCTTACCCCGATATGTAACCTTTGACCAATGGGGTGGGGTGCAAATGCAGATGATTTTGACGAGACAAGCTGAAAAAGTGGTCTAAAGTTATGACTAAGTTGCATTTTCGAAACCCATTGCAAAAATATCTTGCTCTGTCTACAGAAAGTTACAGTCTAGACGATAATTTTATTGTTATCGAAATGACAACTAATACTTAGAAACTACAAAAACAGCAAATAGGAGTGTAAATAAATATAAAAAACATTTGACTCTCATACATTCCACTTAACCTCGCACGTTAATAAAATTTATAAATCCAGCTTATTTCATGAAATTCGGAAATTTATATTTCCTAGTTTGATGCCATGAAGTTCACCAGTTATCAAACCACAGAGCACAGTTTACACTATGTTAACCTAAGGTAAGTGAAACGATTCAGTTTTTATATCGTTAAGGAAAGTGTTGTTCAAAACACACCGATTGTATAATCTACGTGTATTTATTAGTGGGGCCAATTTTGATGCATGTTATATCTTTTTTCGCTGAGAAAATAGGGTCCAATTTTTTCCATTGGAATTATAGGGACAAACTCACTAGATGTTCAACTTAAATGAAATGTCATTACCAGAAAGAATGCTCTCATCCGTCAGGCTCTTACTCTCACAAGCAATGCTATTTTTTTATCACGCTGCTGCTAATAAAATATGTTTTACTGCTTTCATTTTTAATAAAATTACCTGTTTAAAAAAATGACTGCAACGTAGCCAGTCCTAAAAACCCATAGTTTTATATGCTTCATGTTTAACGTCATTTATTTCATTAAAAATGTGTTAATGCCACACACATCTTTGACAAAAGCATGACACTGAAATTGTGTTACCATTTCATTCCAGATTGGCATGAAATAAAACGAAATTAGCGAGAGTCCAAGCGGAAGCTTCCTACTCTGTATAGTAATACTTCAAACAGTCGAAATTTCAATCCTCGAAGATAGCCGGCATATGAAATGGTTACTGTGATTTTGTTAAAATTCTTTACGAGATTGTAAAAAAAAGTATTTGATTATCGAAATCAGCGTATAAACTTAACCACTTTACTAGGTCAACGCAAAGATCCAAAAGTTGCGATTAGCAGACTAGTGTAATTAATAACAACTTTAATCTAAGTTTTAGCAGTCTCGAAACTTTTACCTGGATAATGACAGCAATGGTATATCGTTCACAGAAAAGATATTGCATTGGTTTCTGATCGATCATTTTTCGAAGGTATTACTGGAATTTTACTAATTTGGGATAACGTATTGCATAATGCAAACTCACAATTAACTATCTGTCATAAAACGGGTCATATTGCCACAATTTCCAATTTTCTGTTGGATACTTAGTGGTTATCTCACGAAGATGGTGTTAAACCTATGAATAAAAAAGTACCATGGAAAGATTATTGGACACGTGTAATGATTCCATTTCTTAGACACAGAAGGTACCGAAATAATCAGTTGGTTTTGTGTCTTGTACTTTGTCACAATAATTAAAAAAACTAACACAACGTACAATGAAACTTTAAGACTTAATATTCGTAATAATATCTATCAAACGATAAAAATAATTTGACAATTTTCTGGATATGATGCGAAATACTCCTCTAACGAAAACCATTTTCTAGTGAGTAGCGTTTATCGTTCTTAATCACTGAATCTCTCTCTCTCTTAGTAGGCCTTCATTCAGTGGTGTCTTTTGGAGAAGCGAGACTGACAAACTAATAATCAAACTTTCCAACTGCACATTACAGGACAGAAAATTCATCATCAGTACGAATATTCTACATCTTCACAAGCTCGGTAAAGTGGAGAAGTTCTTGCTCTTTTAGGGCATTTTGAGAAAAAGTGCAACAGATTACCTTACTTGCTGTAAAATGATTTAGCATATGTGTTTTTTTTTGTTTGTTTTTTTAGCTATTCCCAATTTACGTATTCTTTCGGGTCGTTACCTAACGGACACTGTCAATAGTCAGCAGATACCCTGACGTTTGATTGGGTACGCTATGCAACTCTATATATCAATTATGTGATAGTTTTACATCACAATAGTTGCATGCGACCATTTGACTTGGTTTACTCAACGAAACGTGAAATTAAAATGGAAACAACATTCCTGCTGCGCAGCATTTTTTTTTTTTTTTTTTTTTTTTGCACGCAAATATTTTTAGAGCTTTGACAGAAGATTTTGGAATAGCGAAAGTACAAATGATATATACACACATGGATACTTTTGCTGTATATGTGCATATATATGTTTTCCATAAAAACAACTGTACTCTATACTATTTATTTAACAGGGACTTAGTATTTTTAAAATAATGTATTAATATCCCCAAAATTCCCCAGACTCCACCAAACTCTGTCTATTGCGAACTTAACATGAATAGGAGAAATTATTCTCCTAAAATTTTATATTTTAAACAACATAAATCACAAGTCTCCTTGCATTGAGACCTACCCCAAGCGATGACCACCCGATTCGTCTACGATCCGGGGAGCGAGTTTTGTGAGTTTGATTGCGATTTTCAGTTCGTTGCGTTTGAGCAAAAGAGAGCATCGCTCACCCCGCGAGAGAGGATTCCTTCCTCCCTCGCAAAATTTTTCTTCTTTTTTTTTCCCCGCGAGAGAGGATTCCTTTTTCCCTCGCAAAATTTTTTCTTCTTATTAATATCCCAAAAATTCCCCACACTCCACCAAACTCTCTCTAATGCGAACTTAACATGAATAGGAGAAATTATTCTCCTAAAATTTTATATTTTAAATAACATAAATCACAAGTCTCCTTGCATTGAGACCTACCCCAAGCGGTGACCACCCGATTCGTCTACGATCCGGGGAGCGAGTTTTGTGAGTTTGATTGCGATTTTCAGTTCGTTGCGTTTGAGCAAAAAGAGAGCATCGCTCACCCCGCGAGAGAGGATTCCTTCCTCCCTCGCAAAATTTTTCTTCTTTTTTTCAAACTTCAAGTGTTTCGGTGCAGTCAGATTGGTTCGGGACTTAGAATAAAAACGCTCTTGTCAGGGCGAAGTCCCAACTGACCGCAAACTCGTTTGTGACGAATAGCGAGTACGTCGACGCCGTGCCGGTTCGGCCAGTGATAGGACTCTTTGATCCGTCACTGGGATGAAGCTCGCGTGCCCGGGTTTTCTGAGCGTTACCTTGAGTGGGAAAACCCTAGGGTTCCCACTCAGGACTCAGAAAAAACTTTGCATCTCTCCCACAGAGATGCAAACCTCCCAAAAGGGAGTGATGTTAAAGGGGCTTCCCCCAAAAGTGCTTTGAAATCAAAGCAAAGCACAGCCTCATCCACCAAGGCGAAACCCTCAGAGGTCCAGGCAGTGGAGACATCCTCTCCTAAACCCGGTACCTCTCGGTCACCAAAGGCCTCACCGACGGTGACCTCGGAGTCCACTCCGAAAGCCAATCGGGGGTTGAGATTCCCCTAGCAGGGGCCACTAGGGAGTTTCTAACCCTGGTGGAGGGCTGTGTTTCAGAAATTGGAGTGGTCTTGGGCTCTCTACCCAAGACGGCAAGCAAGGCTGCGGTGGGTAAGATCGCGGCGGTGTTGAGCACAATTCAACACGCCTGCACTCAGCAAGGGATGCTGACCATCAAGCTGGAGGGCAAGCTTGAGGAGAGGGTGGAGCGTCAGGGCCCACCCCCCCTCCAGTAGGACCTATGTCCTACGCCGCCGCAGCCAAAATGGTTGCCACGAAGGCGCAACGGTCTGTGCCGGCACCCAAAGCGAAGGTTGCAAAGAAGGTGGTGCCAGATAGGAGACACGTGCTTCTTATCTATCCCACCGATGAGGGCAAAACGTCGGACGACGTAAAGGCAACACTCCTATCCGCAGTGCGACCAGCAAAACTGCAGATAGGGAGTCAAAGGCGTTCGTAAGATTCGTAACGGAGGGGTGGCGGTAGAGTGCTCGAAGAGCGAGGATATCGCCAAGCTTGAAGGCGAGCTGCGGAGCAATCCCCTGACCAAGGATTGCACCCACTGTAAAACCCCCAAAAGCGACTCCCTCGTCTAATTGTGTATGGCGTCGACGGGGAAGTCTCACGAAAAGACTTTGAGGCCGGTGTTAAAGAGCAAAACCCGGACCTCGAAGGGGATTTTACGGCGAAATTTGCCATTAAGGCCAAAGGGGGTAAGGCCCACTGGGTGGTGGAAGCCGAACCCCTGGCCTACAGATTACTGATTAAACGAGGACGACTCAACTTGGGATGGTCAATCCTTCGTTTAAAAGAGTTTGTCAGAGAAGTCCGATGCTTCCGGTGCAACGGCTTCGGCCATTTCAGGAATGGTTGCAAGGAAGCAGAGGACAAGTGTGGACGGTGCGGTGAGACATGTCACCGGCACAAAGATTGCACTGCTGCTCCGAAGTGCAATAACTGCACATCCGCGAATAGGCGGTTTAAACTGAAGCTGGAAACCGCCCATTCTAGCTTCAGCAAGACTTGTCCCTCCCTGATCAGGGAGTTGGAGCAGCAGAGAAGCCGAACCAACTATGGTTAATCGGCCAAGGACAAGCACCAGCCTTAGAGTACTCCAGCTCAATGCTCACCATGCGAGAGCCGCAACAGGACAGATTCTTAAAACTTCCAGTGAAGTCGCTGCGAAAATCCTGCTGCTGCAGGAACCGTACCACTTCCGTGGTAGGGCAGCGGGGTTTCCCAACTCCTCACGGAGGTACTACTCTCGATGCGAAAAACCAATGGTAGCCACAGTCGTTCTTGATCCAGATCTGGGAGCTCTGGAGCTGGAATGCACATCCAATGTGGTGGCTTTGGGCATTGAGAGCAGTAACAGAAAAATATTGCTTGTCAACGCATACTGTTCACCGTCAGGTGCTCTCTCATACGTGCTAAATACAGTCTCGCGGCTGCTGGATTCCCACCTGCAGCACGAGACTATCATTGCAGGCGATTTCAACGCGAAGAGTCCCCTCTGGGGAGACCAAGAAGAAGATGGGCGAGGTAGTGAATTCCTTGACTTCGTCATTTCTTCCGATCTGACGATCAGGAACGACCCCGACAGTGTCCCCACGTTCCAAGCTGCCACTGGGACGTCGTGGGTCGACCTCACCCTCACGAGGACATCGGTCCTCAACCTCCTCCAGAACTGGCAGGTACTGGACGATGTGAGCTGCAGCGATCACCTTGCTATAACCTTCACGATAGCGTTTGAGAAAATAGGGAAAAAACCCAGGTCTAGGTTCGACGCCCGGAACCTCAAATGGTCGGAACTCCAGGGCCGACTATCAGATCTGCTAAGAGATAGAAGTGCAGCAGATCTCGATGAGGTAGAAGATCTCAATGAATACCTTGGTAATCTTACCAAAGAGATAGTAGAGACTTGTGAAGGTTGCAGGAAAGCAGGGGAAGGGCAAGACCCCTGCTCCCCTGGTGGTCGGAAAATCTGAGCCTTCTGCGAGGGAAGGCCAGACGCAGCAGACGAAGAATGCAACGCGAGAGATTTGACCCAGACAGGAGGGAGCGCCTGAAAAGGGAATATAATCTATCCAACGCTATGTACCGCAAAGCAATGGTATCATCGAAGAGAGAGCACTGGAGCCAGTTGTGTGAGACCACCCCTGTCGGCAATCCCCTTGGGGTACCGTACAGGGTGGCGAAGGGCTCGATCACCGGCCCACTGTTACTGGCATCCGTCAGAACAGAGAGTGGCACCAACACCGCCACTCTGCAAGACACAGTGGAAGTGCTCTTAAACCACCACTTCTTATCCGATGAGGAGACGGGGGACTCCCCGGATCAAACATCGGTCAGAGAGCACTGCAGAGAACCACCAGACACGGTTGACGACCCGCCTTTCACGGAGGCGGAGATAGGTGCTGCAATTAACAGCCTAAACAAAGGCAAGGCACCAGGCATAGATGGGTTGGACCTCTCGATCATCAGAGAGGTGTTTCTAGCCAACCCTGGGTACTTCGCTGCCCTGTTTAATAAATGCCTGGAAAGAGGTTGTTTCCCATCATTGTGGAAAACTGCCCTGCTCGTCCTCTTCAGCAAAGAAAACAAGAGCCGAGCAGATCCCGCAGCCTATAGGCCGATTTCCCTGTTAACAGCATGGAGTAAGGTGCTGGAAAAGGTCCTTGTGATCCGAGCAACCCATTACCTAGTCGGCCTAGGTAAGCTCTCCAGCCGCCAATTCGGTTTCACGCCGGAGAGGTGTACCGGCCAAGCGCTGGTCAGCCTTACTAAGCAGGTAAAGCAAAATTGTGCACAGGGAAAGCACACCTGTCTCGTTTCTTTGGATGTGCGGGGCGCTTTCAACAACGTCTGGTGGCCACTGGTTTTGGACCGTTTGAAAAGACTTGGCATCCCCAGGAATCTGTTCCTGTTAATAAGCGATTTTCTCTAGCATAGAAGAGTAGAGTTTGAGGTCGGAGACAAGACCTACAGCAGGGAATACACCAAAGGGTGTCCGCAGGGCTCTTGCTCGGGCCCCTTGTGGTGGAATGTGGTTGCAGATACCGCACTTGCGCTTCCTCTGGAAGACGGGGTGCAGCTGCAGGCCTACGCAGATGACCTCATGCTAATAGTGTCAGCATCTGGTACGCATGTAATTGAGCGGAAGGTACACACCGCTCTCTCACAGCTAGATAGATGGAGCAAGGAGTGTAAGCTCTGCTTCGCTCCCAAAAAGACGACACTAATGCTAATAGCAAAGAAGGGGGAACTGGTCATCCCACCAAAGTGTCGCTTCAATGGGCATACTATCAAAGCGGTGAGAGAGATGCGGTACTTAGGAGTCATACTTGACACCAGATTGTCGGGGCTACTGCATCTTCGCTTCTTGAAGGACAGATGCACCAGCATTCTAAATAAGATCAACGGAATGCGGCTGCCTGGGCCAGCCAAAAAGTGCTCTATAAGTGAGGGGTAGAGCGCATATTAACATATGCGTGTCCCGCCTGGTGGTCAGATACCGTTAGGATGAGAAATGGTATTAACCAAATTCAGCGCAGGGCGCTATTGGGCATGACGAGGTGCTTCTGCACGACCTCCACAGCAGCGCTCCAAGTGCTGGCTGGGTGCGAACCGGCGGACCTGGTCGTAGCGAGGGAAGCAGCAATGCAGACCCTCCGCTACGGGGACGATGTTACCTTCCTAGGACACCAGTATCGGTCGTCCGAGGTGGAACTTCTGAGAATGGACTGGACTTGCCACTCCAGCAAACGAGCTTTGTCTGAGTTGGAACAAAGCTATCCCCACAGGTCAGGGGAAGGAACTGTACACGGACGGTTCTAAAATAGGCAGTAGTGTCGGCGCAGGTTTCTGCGTGATCTCGGATGGCAACGAGATGCATGCGGAGCGAATGAAACTATCGCCCAATTCCTCTGTCTTCCAAGCAGAGTTATTGGCGATCAGAGAAGCACAGCGTTGGGTGCTTGCTATGAACAGTGAAGGGGCCTATAGCATATACTCTGATAGGCGAGCGGCCCTGAAAGCGCTTGGTCAGTTCGGGAGTAAGACTCCCTTGTCAGAGAGATAAAAGCGCTTTTCAAGTCAATGGAGAGTAGGAATGTTACCTTCCACTGGATCCGAAGTCATGTCGGTACAGTTGGAAATGAGCGTGCAGACCAGCTAGCGAAGGAAGCTACTGGTAAAGATGACATATATTTTCAGATGCGAACGCCACTGCAAAACGTGTGGACGCAACTAAAATCAGCCACATTGGTGGAGTGGCAACAGAGCGCCGGAGTATTTCCGCAGATTTGCGGTTAGGGAGCGAGTGTTCATGTGTGGTGCCCAGACTGCAGATGTCGCACACATGATTCTAGAATGTGCTTCTCTGGCAGGAAAGAGAGCAACATTAGTGCCAGAATTGGAAAAGACGAGGGACCTCTCTATCCTGCTCGCGTACCCAAGAGCGCGACAGGGACTCATCGAGATGGTCAAGTACCTCAAAGAGGAACAGGCGGTCTACCTAATAGAATGGTGACCGAAGAAGAAAGAAGAAAGAAGAGGGATGAAGAAAGAAGAGGAATGAAGAAAGAAGAGGGATAAAGAAAGAAGAGGAATAAAGAATTGAATAAGAGAAACCGATGACTCGAGCCCAGAGTCATCACCACGGAACTGACCCCAGTCCTGTGGCAATGTAAATAACGTAAATATTTAAATATTTTTCAATGTGAGAGGGCCCATTGAGCAAAGTACTTGTTTCCTATGCGGAGATGGGTTCCTCAGTGTAAATAAATATGCTTGTAACCATGTTTCTGTTTGAATAAAGAGCAGACGCCCCAAACTGTTCGCACCAGCAATAAAATTGTGTTTTGAAATTTAGAATGTTCAAATAGTGATATCTGAAGACGCAGTGTAAGTTTTTGCCTATTGCGTTACTGCTGTTCGCAACCGCCCTTTGGTTGAGAAGAGCAGTAGGTTCTATCACATATTATGCCATCCCGTAATTTTATTTGGTTTACAGACGTTGCGCCGTTATTATCATTAAATTTGGATAATAACCGCCACATAATGGTTGCTTTGCGATTGTTTTCGGTGTTCAACTGCAGTCAGTGAGAAACTAGAGAAGTAAATGTTTTTGCTCAAAGAGACGTATTTTAAAGCAATATTTCTCTACAAGCGAACCACAAGAAATAGCTAGTGTGCTCATTTGATTAATGAATGCAGCAACAATTTTGATGTGAAAAGCGACCTTCTGTATCACGTTTTGTAAATTCATATCCTGAATTATAGAATTGAATAAAATGATAATAAGTTGCTTACCTTTTGTACACATTTCCCAGCACATTTTGTTCTTTTGGTAGTCTAGCTTGGTTCAAGCCTCTGGTGTGGTGGTCCTTAATCGCCTTCAGGTTCATTCAATGCCTGGCGAATGTATAAGTCCTTGATATGTACTGCATTGACTTCAAGGACTTATACATTCGCCAGGCATTGTTGTTGTTGTTGTTGATTGGAGGTTTAACGACCACCGTGAGCAACTCAATGGGCTATAAGCAGTCGCCCGTCCCTAATTTAGGGTCACTGGTTCCAGGGAAGGGAGAGAGCCAGTGCCGTAAGACAAACACAACATCCATGTCTGACCGGGATTCGAACCCGGACCCCTTACGGACGAATGATCAGAGGCCAGCGCCTTAGACCACTGCGCCACCGGGGCGGCCGCCAGGCATTGAATGAACCTGAAGACGATTAAGGACCACCGCACCAGAGGCTTGAACCAAGCTAGACTACCAAAAGAACAAAACGTGTGCCGCCCCGGTGGCGCAGCCCTCTGATCGTTCGTTCGTCCGTAAGGGGTCCGGGTTCGAATCCCGGTCAGGCATGGATCTGGTGTTTGTCTTACGGCACTGGCTCTCTCCCTTCCCTGGAACCAGTGACCTTAAATTAGGGACGGGCGACTGCTTATAGCCCATTGGGTTGCTCACGGTGGTCGTTAAACCTACAAAAAAAAAAACGTGCAGGGAAATGAGTACAAAAGGTGAGCAACCTATTATAATTGTATGCACGTAAATTACGTATAGTTTTGGTATAAGCTTCTGACACTGTATTAGAATAAAACGATTCTAAAGTTGTGAGAATTTGAAAATTATTATCACATTTTTTGTGGCCTTTAGCAAGGCCACTTTTTGTACCTATGTAACGAAACTTTAACTTGTAGTGTTTAATTTTAGAAGTTCATTATGTTCAGAATATCATGTCAAGGTCAGGTGTGCTAAAATGTATTTAATGAAAACTAGTTTGTTAGCTATCCTGTTGAACGGAAGTGTTTTTATTTTGCCGTGTAAGTGAATGTTTCAGGCAACGTTTTTTAACAGGAAGGGATCTCGATGTGGATGTAGAAAATGAGGTAGACTGTGTGGACGAGAGTATTTGAAAATCCTCACGCAGGCGGAATGGTGTGCTTCTGCAGCAGGCACCTGGTCGATAACAAATAAAAACTGCAACGGGAGTTTCTGCAAAAAAATATTTTTTCCGAATTTTTTTTCTTTCGCGAGCCGTGAGTCTTCCTTGTGAACGGATGTGTTTTTGCTTGCGGCAACGCTTTCTCTCGTGGTAGGAGAACTCAAAGCATTTCTTCAAGAAGTGCAACTTTTTTCCGAAGCAATTCCGTTGGAATTGCTTCTTATAAAAATGCGATACATGATATTCAGAAAAGATGACATCTACTTATTTTAATTTTGTAGATGAACGCGTATTGTGACAGGAGAATTTATGGGCTTGTTAAATAACAGGACTCTTTATGAGCCCCAACGAAAGAGCGCATTGCCCGGGAATGCCTGAATCATTACTTCTCACACATGCCTTAAACAATAAAAATGCTAATACCCAGACAGCCAATTCATCAACACGTTAACTTTCTCCCTGTTCAAACGCATGTAGCTCCGAACGCATGTTTAACAGATTGAAAATGATTTTCCAAATCGTACATAATTCCAGAACTCACAATATATAGAAGTAAATTAAGGTTTTAGAACCATAGCGATTATATTAAATAGTTGAATCCGCAAACGTACGATGTCTATTTTTTATCATACATGATAAGACAATTTATGATTCATCGTATGGATTTTATAATACAGATGAGCTCCTAACTCCTCACAGGCGTTCGTATCTTGCATAACGTTTTCAATCCCTATCCAGAATAATTTTGTTCGCAGTGACATCATCAATTTAAAGTCGCTAAATTCAAACCAACAGATACATTTTGCCCTGCAGAGAGCAGTAATGCTTTACAACTCCCCGGTGATCGTAATTAAAGAGGCGGTATTTAGTGACCTGTATTAAAACATCTATTTCGTTTGAAACGTCCCCAAACCTGGCAAATATGCTGTCAAGCATGTGCACTCAAGAGTTTGAAAATTGTACCATTTTGTGGCACGACGGGAAACGTGGCGCTGCAAGCGCTAGCAAATCTTACAAGGTGATCACCATGCAATAAAGGCGTTTGGAGCCCTATCCCGATAACGCACTTGGACAAAATTGAATCACACTTGCGCCGCCCCGGTGGCGCAGTGGTCTAAGTGATGGCCTCTGATCATTCGTCCAAACGGGGTCCAGGTTCGAATCCCGGTGAGGCATGGATGTTGTATTTGTCTTACGGCACTGGCTCTCTCCCTTCCCTGGAACCAGTGACCCTAAATTAGGGACGGGCGACTGCTTATAGCCCATGCAGTTGCTCACGGTAGACCTCCAATAAAAAAAAACAAAAAAAAACACGTGCTATGATGACTGCTCCCTCGAACAGGCGTTGCCGCTGCTGATGAACTAACCAACGACTACACCTGTGGCAAAGTGTGATGGCTACAGAAAGCTCTACAAAGCTAACACCAAAGTGTGATTTTGTGTTAATTTGTTTCAGTTTACACATATGGTTCAAGAGTCTTCTATTCAGATTTTCTAAACACTGCGTGCGCTGATCGACGTCCTTAACACTGGAACGCAGCTGGTCCATTCGTTTTACATTCAATGTTATTCTGTCATTCAAGACTGCCAAACTAGAATGTAGATCTAATGTATCCTGGTTTTGAGGTGTCCCCACAACCAGAGACGGCAGGGGCTGAGCTCATAAAAACGAGTAGTCCAAGCGGTTGGAAATGTGCAACTAACGATTCAGCAGTTGTAAAACTTTTGTCGTCGCAGCTGCTGTTCCAACAATGTAATACGAGGATGTGCTTCATCATGCAGTCATGGCATTGTCATTAGTAAAGACAATGTCATCATATCAGCCAACTTTAACTTAAAAAACTTACTAAACTCAGCTTACTAAAATTGATATTGCCAACTTTACTAAGTTGCGAGACCACACATTTTTAGAACTCCTCTCGATACTTATGAGGAATGACGGCACAAGGGGCTGTTCCGGGTGGACAATATTATTAGGAAATTACTGTTCGGTGATAAATTACGTCGTAAAGCCATATCATGATGTTACATTCAGCGAGTGGAACGCGATCTCTTGGCACATACGAAGGTTTCACTCAGACCAAATGCGGGGATTCTGAAAGATAACAGTGTTGTGCAGACAGATATCAGCCTTGTAACTCTACTAGACCTTCCTGGGCTTCATGACAATATCAATTGTTTTGTCCACTTGGGTGTAAGTCATGAAGTCACTTGGAGCGTCACATATGTTCTTGTGACACACATAAAAAGTTGTTTGTTGTTTTCCATATATCTCCGAATCCGCGTGGACAGATAATAGAAATAATGCCAACTAATTTTCAGCCCGGGTATACGATATGCGTCTACAAGGTTTAAATAAGAATATCCTTTGGAATTATTCCTGATGATGTAGATGCGATGAGGAAAGAAATAAAATATTTATATGTAGTTTCATGTCAATAAATTCAGAGAAATCTTCATATCTACTGTACTTGAATATCTCAGACCTGGTTGTAACAAATTTCTTCCCTCGTTTTTAAAGTTTGCGTCGCGTAAGTTGATGCACCAACTTAGCTTACAGATGAAAGATATTTTCTTTAGGCATATAATTATATCCTTTTTAACGTTGCGCTGAGGAAATATCCTTTTTTAAAGTTGTACCCTATGGGACGCGAATGAGATGTATTTACAACTGCCAGAACAACAATATTCCTAAAGGGAGTTATACTGTTATTGATGACATTTTCTAAAACCATAGTGATATTCATCTATGACATTTGTCTTCAGATACAGAGTTCCCCACTTTGAATACCTCGGTACCGAAAAAGGAACAAACAAAATATTTGTGGTACAATCTGGGACTAAAATAGTACAAAATAATGCCATGGTTGAAATTTTTGAATTTCAAGGCAGGAACATCAGTTTCCTTATCTTTTCCCACTTTAAAATCGGTTCCGGAAAAGTACAAACATTGTATATTTGAAATTTCAAAATTTGCGTGAAAGAAGTTGAATAGAATAGAAACGTTCTGATTTAGACAAGCTCTCAGTGTATGTGTTACCGGCAATGTCGGAAATTAGGTATTATACAGAATGCATAGGAAATCTGTAGAATGCCGGTAATGGAACGTCAATGTATGAAACGCTTAACACTTCACACATTTGCTAGAGATTTTACGCAATGTAAAAATGCAAATCGTCTAAGTATATTCTACTCCCGCCAGTGACCTTTGTTTTCACGTGGCGAATCACATGACTTCCGGTGCTCGCGTAAAGCTCCACCTCTGACCTTTTTTTTTTCACTTGGCCATAAACGTTACTCAACGCTCGTTTAATGCGGACAATTTTGAGTGTTATCACCATTTGTATTTCTGTCTTTATTCGGCAGTGACGAAACACGCGATTTCCAATTTGCGCAGCAGACCTTAGCCCATACTGTGTTGTATAAGAATGGTGGAGCAAAGTGAAGTTTCAGGAAAAGAATCATGGCCTGTTCACATGCAACGACTATTCTGCGAAAAATTATCTAAAGTGCTAGCCAATGCTGCTAAAAACTTTGTTTTTTTAAACGAAACCACTTAGGAAAAGTTATTGAGTGATGTGAAAAAGCATGAGACGACCTGTAAGAATTTAGGTCAGTACTATTCTTTTTCTCTTGTTCTTTCAGCAAGAAAGTCGTGCACTTTGTATTCCTTCTTTAATTTCTATATACATTTTTACAATAAAGACGTTTCCATTATACTTTTTTCATACTTTGCCTAAATAGTCCTTGTGATTTTATATAAAATGCCTGGGAATTAATATAAAATATTAACAAAACATAAATATTTCATGCTTTGCCTAAAAAAGTTAGGCATTCTGTACAATAACTGTTTTCCACACTTTGCCGGTAACATATGTACGCGTTTCCGGCCAACTTCGGAAAGGAAGGAAACTTTATTAATGAGTGTTTAATAAAGTAACCTACGTATAATTTGCAAACAGGGCGAACTGAACCACTTTCCTTAATAAGTTAGTGGGTGAAAATATGTTTTTGGACTGAAACGTACATGTTGGGCAATGTTAATATATGCCATGATCTAAAAACATTGAGGTAAAAACAATGTATTTCCAGTTTCATTGCAAAAATATAATAAGTATGTAATAATTCTGCTTCTTCATATCTTTTACACCGCTGCACTATCAAATATTATTAGAGATAACCTAATTATGTATTTCAGATTAAATCATTCAATAAGCAATACTTCAAGATAGAAATAAAAAATCTAATTTGAACACACAACAACCTTTTCCCCCATATTTCAGATTTATCGGTCGTGTCAAACGAACATCGAAGCGAAGAAAAGCTCACACATAAAAATCCAAACAAGGCCATCTTTGAACGAATGTCTATTCGTCACATTAAACGAGAAATACAATATGCTTTGTAAGCGAAGCAATGCAAACTTTCTTTGGTAAAATTAAAAGATATTTGGTTTCACCAGGCCGTTCTCGGTAAGAGAGGTTTAAATGTGAAACGCTGAAAGCAAGGGTATGTGATAATTTGCAATTTATAATACTGAGATCGAAAGGAAATTATTTGTTCTTCAGTTGGGTAAGACAGCAAAGTTTGTCGAGTTCCTGAAATGCCAAACTGTAGTAACCACTCGACTGTGCCAAAATATTTTCGAAACGGCTTGATTTTGGGTCTTTGCACTCAGCCGTTTTTACGAGCAGTATCTTCAAAAAAGGTCCGAGGAGAAAAAAAAACACGAATCGCCGAGAAGATATCGCCTGACTACAACTTACTTATGTAAGGTTGACCTAGGGCTATCCTGTATAACAACAGACATGTTTCTGACTGAAGGCACAATTAGGGACGAACTTCGAAGCTCTTTTCCAAGTAAAAGAATTTGCGGAAAAGTTGGTTGCAGAATATATGTATTTTATTTTACAGATACTAAACTGCAAGAAAAAATTTTGAATGATCAGATTTGCAACCTTATCGTTATCTCAAACCGACCAGTAAATCATGTTCGTTTACGGTTGAACATTAGCAACCTGTAGTTGTAATTGTTTACGACTTATTATCGTGTGAAGTGTTTCGATTCAGCTTTGTGGAAATCATTACTCCATATGCTTTCCGTGTTCCTTTTGCTTTTGCGCGTCTCTTATTTGAACTCTAGTATAAATGAGGTAGACAATTATTTTTTCAAGTCACAAGAAACAACGTATGCAATGATGGAGTTTTCACTGAGCTGCCATCACCGTGGACCTCCATTTTCGGAGGCTAGTATAAAATACTAGCGTCTGGGGACAGCAATGGAAATCTCGTAGGAAGATCCTCATTGGTAGGAATAAAACACAATCAACCAATTGGCGTGCGTGATGTGTGTCACTAGTGCTAGGTAAGTATGAAAAAATTAGCAAACTTTCTATATGTAATATAATTTTTCGAATTTTTTACTGAAAGCCATTGATTAAATTACTGGGTAAATGTGTAGATTATCGTTTTAAATTATTTCGCGAGAAAAATGTTAGTACCTGGAAAAAGTGCGACGTACGGATTCAGAGTATGGATATTAAAGGCAAATGGTGCAGAAATTTCATATTTTAAATGTGTTTTGAAAATTTTAATCGGAATATTGACCGGAAAGTTCGATGCTGTGAAGAGACGCCGCGGTTGGCCTAATGCATCTCTACTGCGATGATGTCAACTGTGCTCCGTTAAAAGGAAGGTTCGTTGCTGAACCGAAATGACGGGCGGAAGAGTACGAGAGAAAGCGGTTACTTTTTGGCAGAAGAGCAATACATTTTGTAGTGTACACTACAAAAAATAGGTCCAAATTATGCACACTTTATTGGTATCCCATACGTTGTTGGCAGGAAAACCCGGAAAATAAGATCTTTGATTAGCAAACGATACGTATCAGTGAGAGAGAAATTGACCTGCGAACAAAGTATCAACACGAGAACCAAAAGTACAGTGGTACAGCAAATCAGCTACGAATGGAAGCCGTTCAAAGTAGAACCGAAGTTATGCTCCCCAGTTTTCTGCACAACATAGAAAGGAATATTTGCACTTTCTATTTGGAATTATTGAATGATGTGTGAAAGAACGAAACATTTCTGAACATGTGCTTCAAAAACAATGACAAAACATGAGCGAACTATATTCTGTAACGTATGAGTACATGGTACTTCGCTCTCCTGGCAAGAGCATATGCAGCTGCACTTGTAGTCATCCGCGCGTGAATTACTCGCCGCAGGGGATCTTTCTTTCAACGGATTAAAGCTTCACATCGTCGTGGTAACGATGCATTCAGCCTACCGCAGCGTCTCTTCAAAAAATCACACTTACAGGTAAATATTACGATAAAAATCGTTAAAAGGCATTTAAAACATGAAATGGCTACACCATTTGCCATTAATTTTCATATTTAAAATCTATACGGCGCCCTTTTTCCAGGTATTTTTCCGACGAAATAATTTAGGACGCTAATCTACAATTCCTTTCTATGTTCTGCAGAAAACTGGGGAAGCATAACTTCGGTACTACTTTGAACGGCTTCCATTCGTAGCTGATTTGCTGTACCACTGTACTTTTGGTTCTCGTGTTGATACTTTGTTCGCAGGTCAATTTCTCTCTCACTGATACGTATCGTTTGCTAATCAAAGATCTTATTTTCCGGGTTTTCCTGCCAACAACGTATGGGGTACCAATAAAGTGTGCATAATTTGGACCTATTTTTTGTAGTGTACACTACAAAATGTATTGCTCTTCTGCCAAAAAGTAACCGCTTTCTCTCGTACTCTTCCGCCCGTCATTTCGGTTCAGCAACGAACCTTCCTTTTAACGGAGCACAGTTGACATCATCGCAGTAGAGATGCATTAGGCCAACCGCAGCGTCTCTTCACAGCATCGAACTTTCCGGTCAATATTCCGATTAAAATTTTCAAAACACATTTAAAATGTGAAATTTCTGTACCATTTGCCTTTAATATCCATACTCTGAATCCGTACGTCGCACTTTTTCCAGGTACTAACATTTTTCTCGCGAAATAATTTAGAACGATAATCTACACATTTACCCAGTAATTTGATCAATGGCTTTCAGTAAAAAATTCGAAAAATTATATATTACATATAGAAAGTTTGCTAATTATTTAATACTTACCTGGCAGTAGTGATACACATCACGCACGCCAATTGGTTGATTGTGTTTTATTCCTACCAATGAGGATCTTCCTACGAGATTTCCATTGCTGTCCCCAGACGCTAGTGTATAAAATATGACTCGATGTTATATGTTACTCTGCGTGAGTATGGGACCATGCAATCTGCTAATGCCAATTCATGTGTTCATAATGCATTATGTTTACGCTTAATACCCGTGCTATTATTTGATTTCTGCACTCCAAACTGATTGAAATTCTAATAAAGCCTCCCATTGAAAGGCGGAAGCTTGTCACCAAAAAATAAATTTTTGGCTGTACACCGTATCACGGATTTGTAAGGGTTGGTCATCTACTTAATTTTTTAAAATTTTGTTTCCAAAAAATATAGTAATGAATACTATATTTTTAATGGTCATATTTCTATAGGTATCATATGCTTATATTTAAAAATAAAAATATACACATGATTCGTGCATCATTCTAGTCTGTGCAGAGCTTTTCTGATCTTTTCTTCACGGAGTGTAAAAATAATTTCCCCACGAGCTTCTTGCGTAGTTGTCGTAGGTAAAAAACTTACTGATTTCAAGTGCATTTTAATGTATTCGAAGTTGGTGCTTTCTGAGAATTAGCTGCTCCATGTAGGCTGCCCGCGAGCTATATTCTGCGGATTAGTGATTTTAATTATTTCCAGCTGTATATACTGCGCTGTCCTTTCATGGTAATAACCGATTCCGCAACTATTTTTCTTTAAACACAAGAATTATCTTCTCGGCAACTCAAGATTTTCTTGAGAGAAAACTCAGACATTCGTTCCTTTACGTCAGAAACACGCTATTCTTTCGCTGTAAAAGACATTGGTACTCCTCTGGATCCACGGGGAGTGGAAATTACCAAATTAGGAACTGAACAGCCGACGTTCATGCTGAGCGAAAATGATAATCAATGAGGTCAATGATTCTGGGTATGAAGAATTCTTCCACATTGCAATAGAAAATTTGTATACGTAAGGAACTGGCGGATTCATATTTTACTGCGGAATATGTCTTTTAGCTGATCTTACGCAGCTTTGAAAGAACAGTAAGTACAGTGAAACCTCTATTAACCCACAGTTCCGAACAACGGTAACATCCTAGCAACGGCAAGTTTGACCTGTACAAAAACAGCTGCAGTAGGATCTACATTAACCATAACTTCGAAACACTGAATAATCTTAACAACCGCCAACAGACTCCGCAGTCTGTCCCGGAAGAGTTATAATGGACACCTTGCCCTTTAGAATTTACACACTTCCTTCTACACTTCGGCGAAAGGGATAAGATAGGAACAAAGAATGTTACCAAGAATTAATAATGCTACTACGCCTCGATCCTGATGGATAGGACTACGGCAAATGCAATGGTGTGCTTTACTGAAAAAGAAAGGAGTTCAAATTTAGTCCTACATGAGGAGTTCTCCAGTTCTTGTGTTTGCTTCATGCGCAACCTGGGTGTTGTGTTTGTGCGAGAGGGGGAGTAGTTGCGTGAAAGTTTTTCCATTGATGGCAGTATATCTTTTATTGGTCCCTGTAGGTTTAGTTCCTAACTTTTTGGAGCGCGTCTAGCTGACTGAGCAGTTCCACTTCACTGTCTTTTAAAAGTTTTAATTGTTCGTTTGATTTCGCGGTTCTTCAAAATCGCTTCGCAAGCCCTTGACTTTTACAAAGCTCGTCTGGGAGATATGATTTTCGCTTCAAATACACTTGATAAATATTTTATTCGTGTTGATACAATATTCGAACACTTTAGGATTTGAATTACAGTTTCTTTTTTTTACAATATTTAAAAAAATACGCATATTTAAAGAAGCAGATCCCTATTGTTTTAATCAGAGATTTTATCCATGATAAGACATATGCTTAGAAAATAACACTCTGGAAGTCACATATTACAATTCATTATGAGATCAACTTTTTGAGCTTTTCGATTTTAGTGTTATGGAGTTTTGTACCCATCGGTATAAATAAAAATATGTAACTTTTTTAATGCTCCACTGCATGTGAGTATGCATGGAACATTATACTAAATGCACGAATGTAAAATAATTCTGCCGTGGATCATACGCTTAATGCTAGCGTTAATATTCAACACAGACATGCTGATTATTTAGAATGCGCAATTATACCACAAGAGGATACCCAAATAGAGGGTCGATCTTGTTCAAATCTGTATACGCCGTAGTCCATGATGTGCTTTGTGCTTGTGCTTGGAGGTTTAACGACCACCGTGAGCAACTCAATGGGCTATAAGCAGTCGCCCGTCCCTAATTTAGGGTCACTGGTTCCAGGTAAGGGAAAGAGCCAGTGCTGTAAGACAAACACAACATCCATTCCTGACCGGGATTCGAACCCGGACCCCTTACGGAGGAATGATCAGAGGCCAACGCCTTAGACCACTGCGCCACCGGGGCGGCTAGTCCATGATGATAGAAAGGAATGTTGAAATTAGAACAATTTGAAATTTCAGTGTTGCATAGTCCTTGGATTTTATGTCAAATCGTCAAAATCTTTTACATTCCTTTAATGTTGTGTGGAATAACTCTTTATTAGCTGATAATCGGTATTAAATTTTTGAACTTTTATATAATAACGGAACAATTGATTTTGATTTCAGTGTTGATATCCGACATAATTCAGAATGACCTGCCTCTTCGGTGCCAAGGCATGCAGACCCCTAGCCTTCTTGCACACACACAGCTCTCTCCTTGAATCTTGTGTGAAATATTAACATTGGTATTCTGTGTCTCTGAGAATTCGGACACTTTAGGGAGAGAAGATTTATTTTTGTCCCTTCTGATACGGAAAGGATGCTTTATTTACGTAAGGAAGTCAGGAGGTTCCTGAAGCAGGACGTTTTTCTAATTTGGAGTAATGACTTTGAATTTATGCGACAGAATACTCAAATTTTGGATGCAGGACTATTAGGAATAAGAAGTTTAAAAAAACAATGAACTTTTGTGGCCCTGAAGGAAACATTGTGGGATTTAATGATTGTGGGATGAAATGCTGATAAAAAGGGCAGCACATATGGAATTTGAGTAATACATATGCAGCGACAGTATCCCTTGGCTCTCGGAAATTTTTATAATTTGTTCTGAAAATAGAAAAAAAAAGCAGAATTTACATTTTATTCCTTGTGATTCAGTGTTTTAATCTAATCGAAAAATTCCATTTCAGCTGGAACTACGACAACAATTTTATTTACAAATCAAAGACTGATTTTTTTACAAATAATTTCAGACATACATAAGTTATTTTTGTTATAATGTTTTTCGTTCTCAAAATTATTTCGGTAAGAAATAATACCCCTTTCAGTACTTTGACGATATGTTTCGGCTAATATTGGATAACAACGGGCGAACGGAATGCAATTTTGGTAATTCCCTTATACTTTGAAATCCATCTGTAGATGCACCAAAATCTCTAGTTGAGGTCACGGACTTAGCGGACAGCTTTATTTGCTACCATCGTCGATGCTGGAATCCTAAAAAAGTCTGCAAATTGATATTACAAACGGAACATAGTAAAAACAGCCAGGAGTGTCAAGGGACGGCAGCTAAATTGCAAAATAACTTACCACATTGACAGAGAGCATCAGCACATTGTTATAGTGCGTTGACAGCATGAAATTTTCTTACGTATAGAATATAATCTCCTCACCGCACATGTACTTATGTATAATCTTGTGCATGTACATACTGTTTTAATATTATCACTTTGCTCTCTTAAAAGATATTTGGTTTTATTTAGATTTGGGTGGCTCACCTTCATACCTTTCCCTGCTTTTCTCTTTTTTATTGTTTTGGGCTGGTGGCTTGCTATTGCGCTTAACACTAAATAACTTCTTTAAATACAGCACTAAAAGGTATAATACACAATTACCAAAGTCATCAGGTAACATCGAACACATGCAGCATATTGAAGCAACGTTTTCCAAGAAGTTGTGTAGCAGAGAAAAGAGTGAGAGCCTAAATCACAAACATACGGGTCAGTTTATGCAAATGAGCTGACACCAAGGACTATCTCTAAAACTAAGGGAGATGCAGAATTATAATGCCACTCGTAAATTTAGAACACATGCTGTTTGTTAGACATTATCAAAATGAGCCAGGGGCTAAGAGTAAAAGAACTATCAAATGTTTTTAGTCCAACAACAGATGAAGCAGAGAAGGAACTAGTAAAAACAAAGCTACTCCTGAACTACAGTTTATACAATATAAAACAGCGCTTACTTTGAAGCTGAGAACACGTAGCAGACAGGCAAGGCCAATTTAAAGCACCAGGGACCATATTAGTAATTTTCATAAGATTCATTTTTCTGATTTGCAAAAATAAATAGATCGGAACGTTTTAGCTGAGAATTAAGGGAGCATGTCACGTAGAACAATAAAGGAAGATGTGACAGTTAAATTATGTATAAATGTATGTAAAACATACATAGTGTATATACCGTAGGGCAGGGCATAGTCGCAAATCACCAGCAAAAACCAGTATCAGTGAGGAAAAGAGTAAATGTTGGTCAATAGTTTTACGTAAAAACACCGTATATCAGATAGAGAACATGTACAAAAGTATGGACGAAACACGTCATTTCATTACAACAAAGTGCAGTTGCTTTCTGTCAATGCAGTAAGTCTGATTTTAAAATTTGTGTCAACACTTGATAATCTTGGCTGTACTATTTCAAATGTAATTTCCAGACGTTCCGCAAAGGGATTTCAGCATGGAAGGTCGTAATTGAAGGAAGCCTCAGGCTCTGTCCGTGATCTACGCCGATAGACTTCGTTTCATCTACAGGTGGATTTCAAAGTTGTCTGTTGTGCAGAACTACGGAACTTTTATTACTTCTTTCTACATTCAAAAGCTTCCTACTTTATTTTCAAAGTGCTACTCAGCTTCAGAATTTGAGTTTCAAATTAAACACATACCGAAATGTAAATTGATAACTTTGTTATTGAGAGCTTTATTAGCTCCTCTGCAAAGTAAAAGATACTTCACAAAAGACGTCTACTCTATAAACGTTATAGTACATATATGTATAATTTGTTTCCTAAAAAATACTAAATGCTAAGTATCCATTGAAAAGCTGCAGTATAGAATTTCAGATCACCGATTCAAATATGTCATGACTACTCTATTAAGAAAAAAACTTTGAATTCATAATGCTTTGTGTACTCAAGAGAAGTTTTAAACATGTTTAGGACGACGATAGAAACAGTCACTATGTTCAATGGGCTGCAATAAGTCTCGTAAGATCTGAAACATCATGTATTCAGAAATTGGATTGCTCTTATGTCTTTGTACTAATCAATAAAATAAGAAAAGTACTCGGAAAAATATTGCCGATGAACAATGTCTTCTGCTCTTGTAACGGAAATGTCAAAGTGATAGTCATTAGCTAAAAAGTTAGAATATATCGTTTTATTACCGTTTTTAACGTATTTCTCGCATTACTGGTATCTCAAATTCAGGTCATTAACTTCAAATTAAGCGCTAAGACCCAAGTTGTTTGTTTTAGAACACCCCCTTCTCCCACCACCAAAAAACATTTTATGTGGTGACTCGCCGAGAACTTTCTTTTGGGTTATTTCGTAGAAAATAAATTAAACTAAATAGTCCTGTGAGCAACAAATATCGAAGACTTGTGCGACAATAATCACTGAAGCGATGGGAGTGATTCCACGATTTCTACAAATCCATACTCAAAGACTATCATGGCATGACAACAGAATACTCAGGATTGCCGAAAATAAAAGGCTATCAAGGGTTATACTCAACAAAAGATGTTTATTGGATCTTCTAAACCGTAAGTGCTACTTTGCTCACCTAACCTTTGTCAAAAATGAACACCCAGCTATCGTTGATCAGGGGCTCACCATTACTTCTGCTAATTTAAGGAATGAAATCGAGACTCTGACTTGCACCCATATCCAAAAACTGTGTATGTTAGTCGACAAAACTGTTGGAAAACAAACTGACTACCGTCGTACCTACCATGGTAGCCCGGAACACCCTGCTCTAGCGAAATTGAAAAAATCTCAGTAATATTGAAGTTAACAGTCTGCAAAACAAGGCCTTAAATAAGGGAGCAAAATTCTCTTATCCACCAAAGAAAGGATCCATACTGAACACTATTACCCAGGTGGAAAGCATAGTTAAATGTATTCCTGAACAGCATAAGGATTACGCCAGAGTGATAATGGACCATACCTTACAACATTACTCTTGTTACCCTATCCCACAACCTGATCTTATTCAAGAGAAAAGATAATTGGTTGAACTCAAAAATAATAATGACTTGTTTATTGTGCTTGCAGAAAAATCTAGTCAGATTGTGTTATTGAATAATTGTGACTATGTTCAAAAAATGCATGAAGTTATTAACACTATTCCACACAAAACCATTCAAAGTGATCCTGGTAAGGCCACAGTAGCGGCTCTTCAAAGACTAAAAAAGGTTTATTCTTTTCCTGAAGGTTTTTCACATGCATTCACCACTCCCCCCGGCTATCGTGTGCCTGATATGTTCGGACGGGTTAAATTGCATAAAGAGAATTTTCCCATTCGTCCTCTGGTGTCAGGCTATGTTAGCCCCACCAGACCCTTAGAAAAAGCCTTGGCCCAATATTTAGCCACTTATACTGTGGATTCACTTTATTCTATTAAAAGTTCCACAAAGGCTATAGAAAGACTGCGATCGCTTCAGCCACAATCGCAGCCTTTCATTTTGGCATCTCTTGATATGGTCTCATTGTACCCTAATGTACCTGTTGAGGCCACACATCAGGTTATTGAGGCAAAACTTGCTGATTCCCATATCCCGAGTTCAGAAATTAATGCTATTATGAACGCACTTCGTCTTGTTAAGAAACTTCATATTTCAAATTTAAAGACAGCATTTATCAACAGTTGGAGGACTCCCCAATGGGTTCCCCCTGTTTGCTGTTCTAGCTGAAATGTTGTTACAGCACATTGAAAATCAGGTCCTTAGTTCCTTCCCTCACCGCCCGTTGCTTTATTTAAGGTACGTTGACGACCTCACAAACGGGATGATTTATACTTATTCGCCAACGAACTATTATCCATGTCCCAACTATCAGGCTGACGATAGAATTTGAAGCTAATAACTGCTTACCTGACTTGGATATTCTTATTCGTAAGGACTATAGTCTTAATTGCATTACCACTTGTGTATATAGAAAACCCGGTCATACACCTGTTTTGATACCTTATTATTCATCCCACCCTAAACAACATATGTTGACAGCATTATTCTATTTGTTTAGAAGAGCTCACTCACATTCATCGACTACTGAATTATTTCAGCAAGAAGTTAACTACGTTTTTGGTTTGGCTGAGCAATATGAGTTCCCTAAATATCTGATTAGGAAAGTGTTTGGCAAGGTCAAATATGCCCTACATACTACTCTGTTAAGAAACTCCAACTGCAATTCCATATATGATGGCTCTATGCAATACAATCCACATTTAACGAGAGCCTTAACACAACTATGTAAACCATATGGTTTGAAATTTGGTTCACGAACACGAAACTTATTTTCAGTAGTTCGTAAGGTACGTGAACAGAACAGCAAAATGGGACAGTGCGGTATTTACAATATCCCTCTGATTAAGGCAACTACAGGACAAGCAGCTTCTAATTATGTGGGTTCTACAAAACGCAATATTGCATTACCAATTAAAGAACACAAATACAATATTAAAACAGGCATGTATTGCACATCACTAGCCAAATCTGTTATACAAGATGATCTTAATCCCGACTGGAGCAATGTAAGAATAATTAATACTCCTAGTAAACCTGGTGATCTTCTAATTGCAGAAAGTGTGTATATAGAGGCCACCGGTGAGCAATGTTGTAATGAACATGTCCCCTATGAGTTACATAACGTTTGAAAATCCCTTATTAAAAATGTAAATTATAAATTGTAATATAAACTTAAAATTGAATGTTCACCCTCCCTACACCATTTATTTCTATTTATATATTTCCATGTTTTCTTCAGACCATTGGGCCAACAGTATACGCAACATTTTTGGCGCATGTAGATTACTATTGTCTAATAACTTACCATGCTTCCCACAATGCAGTGATCTATATTTTATATAGAATAAATGTGTAACTATTTATTACATCTGAAGAAGAGGCAGCCGCTACCTCGAAAGTGCTCATGGTTTTAATTGTATATATTTCACATCTTTTAAACATTAAATCGTGCTAAAGACGGAAATCTTTCATCGCTTCAGTAGTCCTCTGAATTAATGTGCCACATTCAAATAACTAAAAATGTGCTGTTGGTTATTCATGGCAAATCATTTTAGGTCATTTTCGAGATTACCGATGTGTATTATAGGCGAAATGTATGCTAAAGATATGGGTTTTATTCCCTGTCCAGGGCAATGAAATTTCAAAGGGTTTTTTAGAATTCAATGGAGAACATTGAACTTAAATCAAAATTGGTAGGGCGATCTGATTTTTGAAAGTAATATACTCTTAAATTCCCCGGGTATTTGCGAGGAATATTTCTACCTTAATTTTTATGTGTATTCAAATTTGATTCTTTGGTGATATGGACGTGTATTCATTTCTAGAATGGAAATGGTCTTCGACACAAGAAGAGCTCAATGATAGAATTTAACTAACGTAAGTCTGAAAATATACAGATTCCGAAACTACAAATGCTTTGATTCTGTTACTTGAGACGTCGTTTTCCTATAACTGAAAACAATATATTTTTAAAAACTTATTTTCTCTGCCATTAAAAGAAAAGCAAAACACATGGACACTGGTTTATTTTATAGAACAGTGGGTATAAAGTTACCATGCTTAAATTATGCAGATTACAGATCCCTTATTTTCCAAATGTGACACGCATGTGAAAAGATGTGTTAAATTTTTTATAATTATCACCAACGATGTAATCTGAGAAAATATCAATACATCAAACACAAATTTATCCTTGATCGATTACGTATATGTTAAAACTTTGAAGTGTGAAATTTTTCTCTATTTTGATCGGAATCAACGAAGTTATGTTCTGTACGATTCTTGACTTCCGCTGGAATTTCAATGGTACATTACACTATTGATCGTAGGGATGATCATTCTGAAAGTTTTGTTTTTATTAATACATTACGGTTCAAATTTTACTTCCAATTTTATCATGTGTACATTACAATGTGGAAGTGTTAGTTTGCTTTCAAATTTTTCACGGTTATTTAATGATAAAAGTTACAAAATAATGTCTATTGAAACGCTGTTTAGTTTTTGGAAACCACTAACAAAAACTGACATATAATTTCTTGGAACATTTGTTTATGCAGTGATGAACCCTTTGGTGTCATCAACCTTCTGATTTTCAAATCCCCATGATTAAGCATTGCTATTGCGGTAAAAAGTGTCACTAGAATCTTTTACCCGAGGTAGTGCTTTTTTACTTTCGAAATAACGTTTGCTTTGCATGAGAAGAAGAACTTTATAAGAAAAATCGCGCCTCCGTTTTACTGCGGAATCTCTGCGCTCACTGTTCTAAAATAATAGCTTTATGCCAAAACTGACCGTCGTTCGATATTTTCAACACGCTATCCCAACGACCGGTATAGGTTTTAAACTATTGCCGCTAGTTGAATAAAATGGTGTGAACAATCGGAAAATGCGAGAGTTTAGTGGAAGTTATTAGCGATGCATGATATGAAGCGCTAGGTTGAAAACATTAGAGAATTAATGTCCTTCAAATGCAGTAAGACTGTTTGATCGAAAATATATTTCCGATGCCCGACTGAAGTGTTTTAGAAAGCGCGCACCTCCTTCGAAATCTATAAGGTATAAGCCTTATTTTTCCCAGAAAAGTTCTGTATTTTATGCTTTAAGTGCATTGAGAGTGTTTCAGAAAGCACGCACTTCCGTCGAAAACTCGATGGCATAAGCCTTACTTTTCACAGAAAATTTCTGTATTTTAAGTTTTAGGTACATTGCCAATTTTTCAGGAAGCACGCACTTCCGTCGAAACTTCGATGGCATGAACATTACTTTATACAGGGAATGTCTGTATTTCAGATTTTAGGTGCATTGACAATGTTTCAGGAAGCACGCACTTTCGTCGAAACTTTGATGGCATAAGCAGTATTTTTCACAGAAAAAAAATTGTATTTTAGGATTCAGCAGTCTGGCTTCTGACTCCTCGCCGTTTTGATTTAGCTTTTTGGCCGATAGATGACACATTGCTCAATCTTCCCAAGACAAAAAGAGCTTTATCTCTCCAGCCAATGGCAATTTCTGGTTGGACGGATCTACTGATTTACCACAATTTAAGATAATGCTGTCTACTCCAAAGAAACCAAATTTATTTCAACACATATATGAATCATTCAGCCCAGTCGTTCGGTAGAAAATGGGACGTTGACTGTTTGTTAATAGTCCTTGTGTCCATATAATATTCCTTAATTTCCAAACTGATTCGTAAATATTTAAGGCGGAAAGGGACGACTCATATCTCACATCATAATTAGCAATGTTGTTGTTAGCCTATAATTTATTTTGGAACAGTAGATCCTTGTAGGTAACGTTAGTGTATCCGTGAAGTTATGTAGTTAACATTAGTAAGCCGAGTATTAGGTGTAGCAAAGCGATTTCTTATTTTATAACGAAAGGCTAGATTTAAACCTACAGCTCATTATTATTTCATATACCGATATAGTTAAGATTTATTCACTAGCAGTAGCGCTAAAATTACATACCGTGTTTCTACAAAGTGCTATGTCAAATTACAGAACTGCAGTGTTTTACTATTCCTTATTTTAACTATTACCACATTTTGATATGAGTTCCGATAATATAGATTTTTTTCACTGTTTTATATTTTTCACCTTTTTCTGCAAAAAATAATAGATATTATAATTTAATCCATTCTGTGCATCGAATAACTGCTCCTCAAAGGAATATAAATGATGTTTTCTGCGCACACGCAGAAATCCGTTCTATTATTACCCTGGTATTTTCCTTCTTAAAATACAATACCAATTTCATCTTTTCAAACAGTCAGAATCATCACACTGTGCTACATTGAGTGTACAGTGTAATTTGGCCAAAGTTGGGCCGACTCCTTATTGATTATTTCATAAAAATAGTATTGTACAAAATAACTGGTGTCTAGAGACTTTTTTATCAACTAGTTGATTGTGATATATTTTCTTGACTGTAATCGCATTGTATTTAGTATCAGCACTTGTTAATTGCCAGTCATGGCGGCGTTTACAGCGGTGCAAATAAAGTTCAGCAAGTCATAGGCCTAAACGCGCGTGGGTGCGTGTGTGTGTGTGTGTCTGAAATCGTAGAGTATGTAAACGAACAACCGACGAATTAGGCTTTACAGAATTAAAAAGGTAAAATGATCAAAGAAGCCCAATGAAAAATTAAAGTAAAACGCTACCTCCCACCTCCCTAAATGAATGAACAAAATTCAATTTAACGGGCCAAGACTGATCAAGTGTACATCGTTTTGCACAAGTAAGAGAAAATTTTGAATTGATCCCTCGATGCCTCAAATAATTAAGTGGAAAAGCCTTAGAACGCGTAAACGGCCGTCTAATGAGATTTGGTCGAGAGAAAACTTAGGCCAAAAAAGAAAGCAGGCATTTGGAATAAACTAGAGGAACCCGCTCCCTTGGCAAGGCCCTGAGAGCAGCGTTCAGGGAAAATTTCGCATCCTTTAAGAGGTCTCTGTAAGAGTGCCTTGACTAATCTTGTTGCCGGCTGACAGGTTGAGTAGGCAGAGTCAGGGGCTCATATGAAAAAGAAACACGGCTGGAAATTTCTCATTCTTACAATCTAAAACATGCACGCACGCGCTTGCTCGCGCACTCATACACACACACACACACGTTTAGCTTGCAGTCATCATCCCAAAAGTTTTAAAACAAATTACAAACTCCTATGTACTGAACAAGGAAGTAAATGCGAACATACTCATTATAAGAAAAATCTATGCACATAATTGCAAAATATTTGATACTAAAATCTTGGTTGTAAATGGACATTGACATCCATCACATCAGCATGAAATCCTTAATAATTACATATTTTGGAGACATATATTGAGAGTACTCTGACCAGCAATTTATCGAGAGTGATCATTTATAAACTGCAAATGAACAAAAACTGTACATCTAGTGCAGATAAAGAATTGTCGTCATTAAATTATTATTTAAGGAATTACGAAAAAAATGATTAATTGTTTCATAATTTGCTGGCTTCAATATTAGTCACTCGCCCATTTTGAGGTGTCTCATCTGCATCGCTTTGCTGGTCTTCTGACCACACTAGGATATGTTTTTTTTTTTTTTTTTTTTTTTTTTTATTGGAGGTTTAACGACCACCGTGAGCAACTCAATGGGCTATAAGCAGTCGCCCGTCCCTAATTTAGGGTCACTGGTTCCAGGTAAGGGAAAGAGCCAGTGCCGTAAGACAAACACAACATCCATGCCTGACCGGGATTCGAACCCGGACCCCTTACGGACGAATGATCAGAGGCCAACGCCTTAGACCACTGCGCCACCGGGGCGGCCTAGGTTATTCGATGCTATTCTTTCAACAATTGCGTTAACGCAATCATTAGCACGTCTTAGGTGAAGAATGATCGTTCTTATGTTATTGCTTTGTCCGTCCATCTGTTCACCTTCCTACGCTCACCATATCTATGTAACTATTAGTCCGATTTTAAAAATTATTTTCGCGTTAGGAAGCTAGAAATGTGAGAGCGATGATATTTGCATTCCGGTTTCTTCCGATGCCCACCTTTGCAGCTAAAGTGCGTAAACGCAGATGATATCGTATTCAAGATACATTTTATATTCCCTATATTTGCTTCCAAATATTCGATTGAAAAATTATTTTTTCCTTTCGGGGCCATTTATGTATTTTGGTAGTCTCTTTTTGAAGTAATGAAAAAATTTTCGGCTTGTAGGCGTAAAGCTAAATGGCGTTCCCCCCGATATATTAGGTTCTAAATGTCCGATTAAAAAAATTATTTCTACATCAGATATAGCACCTGATGGGAAATGTTTTTATATTATTTCGGGTTTTTGGCAAAAAATACATGGGCCACTAATGAGGGTTTTAAAGCATGAGTAGCGACACCTCATTGGATTCCCCACAATACGCGCTTTCGGTTGTCGGCAAAACAGAAATCTGCCTCGAAGAAAATATGCATATTTAGCTCGTTGAACTGCCCTATGTTAAAGCGCAGCCCTTTACCCTACACCCCGATTAATTTCTGACGTGTTAACATTAATTACATTTTGAAATGTGTTTTCTGCCGATTCCCCCAACTTTAGCCCGCCTGTCCACTGAAAAGTGTTTATCACCTCAAGATGAGAATTATACGTAGATGAAAAGGGGAGTGGAATATAGAACTGGGAAATAATTTTCTTTCGGGTTTAAGGAAGATCATGAGTAATTCATTGGGATACGAGCAGTCTCCTGTTTCGAATTTATTTCCGCTGGCTCCAGTGAATGGACAGAGCCCGCACAAGCTCACAAACGCAAAACCCGTCCTCCTTCTTTGAGTAAACTCTAGCCCATCTCGCACCAGTGGGTATCACTCAGCACCTGAGAACTCAGTCCTATCGGGACGAAGAACGATACGATTCAAACAAAGTAATAAAACTCAGTATGTTAATATAGTCTCCAGCTATTTACTTGATTTTTTCGGAAAATAAATGTAAATTAGATGATAAATCCCGGACAACAGTCTGTATACACCACTTCATCCCATAATCTAACGTTTACATTGTAATGTTCTTGGAATGTAAAGTGGAAAATACGCCCTAATGTTTGACATCTTTAAGCTCTTCAAGAATCTGAAGATACGCGGCAGTCGATGAAATATGTCCGAGTTCAAAACTGGCGATTCGCAACATAGCAGAGAAACATTGAGGATAGATATAATATTGCGTTTCAGAAAATAGCACTAAAATTCCGGTATTTTCCCATGACGAAAGTTCACAAGTGATCCTGTGTTTCACGTTTCATTTTCATTCTGATGACAATACTTGTTTTACAAATTTTGCACTGGGTTACGATAACATAAATCAAAATCAAATAAAGAGAATTTCATTTAAAAAGCAAAAATGTTTACTTCGACATAAAGGGATTACACGTTGACACTTTCTATTGTGCAATATGTAATCATTATTGTGAAATACTTGTTAAAGGGCGAAAAGCTATCGAAAGTTGAAATGAGTTGCATATAAATATTTAGAACTAAGATACAAATACTTTTGTAAAAACCTAATTCAGAAGCACAGTAACGTTCAACAACTATATACTAAAGCAATACTTTTTATAGGTCAATAGGTTCTCATTTGTGCATCTCTGAATTCTAGTATATGACCCAGGCAATCACAGAGTTTTTGATGTCAAATTATTGGCAGGAAATATTTTAAACATTTCAAAGAAATAATATACACATCATTTCAGAAATATGAAATAATGGCATATTATTCAAAAGTTTTTGTGATTTAATAATAAAATTTGTTTTTCTGTAAAATTAATATATTAGTATGGTGGTGTCGGAAAGTTGCAGCCGTGTAGTGGCAGTTAGGCATAGCGACACGGAATCGCACTGCTGTAGTTGACGGAGCGTCACCGAGCTACACATATTAAGGTTTGAATCTGCTGAACATTAGTCAAGTCTTATAGTGCCACTGCTGGCAATGTATTCATAATCCAAAGGAAGCTGCCTTGAGCTTTAAAAACATTTTTCACGAGGGTGGGAAAACAAATATTTTATGAGTGCATTGACATAGTACACATTACTGTTTTGCCGATCTTTGTACAGCTTTACCAGAACACTCATAATGGTGCAGTAATTGAATACTCACAGTTTATTAATAATGTAAAAATGCCAGTTATTGTGATAAGAATGGGACAATTGTTTCAACACTTACGAGCCCTCATCAGCAATCAGACTGTCGTGTGTGATAACCAATGGCTGACAAGTGCCCGTAAGGGTCGAAACCGTGGCCCCATTCTCACAATAACTGGCATTTATATATTATTAATAAACTTTGATTATTAAAGTACTACATAAATGCTTTGATGCCAAGTTATACTTGCACGAATTTATGTTTAGAAAATGATATACCAAGCAAAACGTTTTTGAAAACTTCTTTTTTGTCCTTTCTCGGAACTACTGGTCAACATGCTCTAGTAATGTTCTGTGTCGACTATAGCAGTGCGTTCCTGAGTAGCTAGGCCTAGTGGCCACCACACGGCTACAGCTTTCCGACACCACTGTATTAATAGGTTAATTTTATGGAAAAACTTTTATTATTAAATTACTAAAATTGTTGACCAATTTGCCATTATTTTATGTCTGTGAAACATTACATATGTTGTTTCTGGAAATTTTTTGGGAATTTCCCGCAAATAATTTGGCATCGTAAACTCCCTGATTACCCGAGACCCATCTGTTAAGCTTTTTGTTTTATTTGAATTTTGGTGACCCAACATTTGTCTTCTTTATCAGGAAAGGCATAAATTTGCCCTGAATATTCTTGTTTTCACATACACAAAAGTTCGATATCATCGATTGGTAACACTCGTCTAATATAATGCTGAACAGACTTTTTGGGTTTCCATTCAGTGAGAACATGGTTTACAACATTTTGAGTTCCCAGTTGTTTATTTATTGCTACCGTCTATTCTGTAGCTTTGTGAAGTCGACGAGGCATTTTGATTCTTCGTGTCAGTAAGTTGTTGGCACCATGACATTCAGTCATGGTACCAATGTATTCAGCAGAATTTACCAGCTTGCCTCCCAGTATTTTGTGCCGCACCACGCACTTCACAATTCCAACTTTCCCATCCACTACACCTTTCCCATGGTTTATTTCGAAGAAACTCCAAATTATTTGCAGTTTATGCTGTTCGAACATGAAGGTTAAATTTGTGAATAAATAACGCTGCGTAAATTGACTGGGTACACTGTTACAAAAAATGCTATTACTTCAATATGTGGATATTTTTCTTTTAATTCTGAAATCAAAGTCTTTAGGAAAACTTGCAGAGCAATTTTTTCATGGCTTGTTTCATCGCGTTTTAAAACATACCTCTGTCCATTTTCAAGCCCCGCATGTGATGTAAATATTATTACTTGTTTATAACACCAATCTGCACTCTGTATTTCATTCTGCATTTTAATGCTATAATTCTCTGCAAAATCTACTTGTACCCCTGCTTTGGTTTTTGAAATGATTTTCTACTTTTGAAAACAATTATGTTGCTGTCTTTTAATAAAGGTGTGCTTCAAGAAGTATGCTATGTATTTGGCTCAGCAGAACTTTTTTTTTATTGTGCCTGTATGTGACAGTTTAACTTGTTTTTTATTAACTTTCTCCTTCTGTTACCATTTAAGTTTTTTTTCATGTGCATTATCCAATCTATTGAGCTCAGGTTAATTCGAAACTATATTTTAGTCACAAAGGTGGTGGCATTTATGGTCCGTCATTCAGTTCTGAAAGCATGGCAACGTGTGCCCATGTATTTATGGTTAAAAGTTCACTTTCAAAGTACAAATATTTTGTTCATGTACTGCCACCCAAAACCATGACTGCTGAGAAACTGTTTGGTGTTTTACAGTAAATAATCATTGGCTTAGAAAATAAAGGTTTTACTGTGATTTGTGTTGCCACTGACAACAATTCCATCAATTGTAAGTGTATGTCATAAATCGTAATTCTGTTTTACTATGATTTGTGTTGTCACTGACAACAATTCCATCAATTGTAAGTGTATGTCATAAATCGTAATGTCTGTGAAACATTACATATGTTGTTTCTGGAAATGTTTTGGGAATTTCTCGCAAATAATCAGTAAAACCTTTATTCTGTTTTACTATGATTTGAGTTGTCACTGACAACAATTCCATTGATTGTAGGTGTATGTCATCAATCGTAAGTGTATTTTGCTGTGATTTGTGTTGTCACTGACAACAATCGTAAGTGTATGCCATATGTCAATGAATGATTTATGGATGAAAAACTGTTAAATGAGTATATTTTGGATCATTTTTTAAATTTTAACGAGAGGAAGGTGTAGTTCAATCTTTATTTGTGTGTATGGTGGAGTAACTCCAAATAAATTCAGGCCTTTGCCATTTTAAAATCGAATTTTGTGTTGGCAGTAATTTTGTGTTTCATGAGTATTACTCTGTGTCATAACAAATCACCCCTAGCTTACACTAGGGTTTATAGGATTCGTACTTGGGTATCTTTTGAAATAATTCCACTAGATAATTATCTCTGTTTAGTACAAAATTGTTAATGTAATATTTTTTTCTTAGATTTTTTGATCCGGCCATTTGAAAATATTTTTTTCTCCCCTATTGTTTTCCTTCCCCAATATATATATACATATATATATATATATGAAGAAATGAATCGGCGTACAAAACTTGCCTGGAGAGCTTTTGGAAGAAACAGCATAATTTTCAAGAGCAATATGCTATTATGTCTTAAAAGAAAAGTGTTTGATCAATGCATCCTTCCAGTGCTTACGTATGGTGCAGAGACGTGGACCTTAGCTAAAAGAGACATACAAAGGCTGCAGACAACTCAAAGTAGCATGGAGAGGTGCATGCTTGGTGTAACCAGGAGAGATAAGAAGAGGAACACGTGGATCCGAAAAATGACAAGAGTGGAAGACATCATGATCAGAGTTAAATCCCTGAAATGGCAATGGGCTGGACATACTGCCAGAAGGACAGACCATCGACGGACAGCCGAAATTTTAGATTGGATTCCAAGGGACAGGAAAAGACCCAGAAGAAGACCACATGGAAGATGGGTGGATGAAATTCGAAAGTATGCGGGAGTGACATGGAGGAGACTGGCACAAGACAGACCATTGTGGAGGAAACTTGGGGAGACCTTCGTACAGTAGCGGATTGATAATGGTTGACAATGATGATGATATATATATATATGTGTGTGTGTGTGTGTGTGTGTATACATACAACGTGTTAGTTTTTACATCTATTGTAATATGGAGAACAATTTTGAAATGTTGATGTTAAAAATTTTTTTCGTAATAAATACTCATTTTGCTCTATATTGAAGTGTGACAATTTCTGTCTGAATGTGTGGGGTTTTAAAACTAAAGTTTTGATTCCTCATTAACTTCTGCTCCTGCAATGTAAAATATCGGAAATTTGTTGCTTGTGGTATTAACGAAATACCAGTTAAATTAAATTATCATGTTGAAATCCTAATTATGTCAAGTGTTGTCATAATATATTTCTATAATTATTTGATACTGTATTGAAAGTGAAGTTACTTGATTTAAACAGAATGGATTGTTATTTTTTTTCTGTACGATTATTGATTATACGCGAGAAATTTTAAGATTTCATTATCTAACAATAACTTCGTAAATTACCGAATTTGCATAAAATATTCCTTTGTTTTAGTAGATTGGATCGATATGAGGGAAATCCGTTCCACATAGTTTATGAACCGGAGTTTCGAAAATTACCAAGTGTGCACATTTTTTTATACTAGGGTGAAAGAAACTAAAACAACTGTGTGATTGTAAATTTAAATTACTAAGAAATACAGGAAAGGCATCTACTCTACGCTTTGAGACATAGTGGAAACAAGTTCTTTCCTCCATACTTCGCGATGTTGTACACTCGCTAGCAGATTTACAGATGAGCAGCATCTTTTGGGTAGGAGTATCCCATGGAACCTTGCGACAATCAACCTCACGTTTAGCCGCGCGGGGCATCTTCCTTCTTTTCTTTTCTCCATGGTTTAAAAGGTGATACTATATATTGCCCCGTTACGTTCTGCAATGCTAATATTTTAACCCCTCCAAATTCCATTCGCTTGTTTTTTTCTTTCCTGCATCACCTGAGAAATAACAACTGCTCACATACTGTATTTCCAATAGGATGTACCTAATCTTACCATAAATACCGTTACAAATTATTTAATGAAGTAAGCAAAGAAATTTAAAGATATTTTAATATACGTGTGATATGACGTAAATAGTACACTTGTGAATACATGGCACCAATCACTTTTCAAAATGGCATCCTATTGCCTTCACCCATTCCTTCAGTCTCTGTGGCCACTCACCAATAGCTTTACGCAAGGTCTCCACAGGGAAAGCTGCTACTGCCCGTACGAAAGAGCGTTTCAGACTGTCATTACTAGGGTGTCTCTTTGTGCAAGCCATTTAAGCGTGGCCCGCAAATTGTAGTCCTATGGGTTGAGTTCTGGGCTGGGTGAAGGCCAATCAGCTGGATAAATGAAGTCTGGGAAATTCGCCTGAAGCCCCACCTAGGTTGACTTGGACTTGTGGGCTGGCAGGAATCCTGCTGTAAGCTCCACTGTCGCTTTTGGAAGAAGGTGGGACTCACATTTTGGACCACTGGATTCCAAACCTTATCCTGGTAGACTTTGGAGGATAATTTCACTCCTTTCTCACAAAAATGGAGCTCCTTGCTATCCTCGTATGAGACTCCCAACCAAACTATGATAGAAGCAGGATGAATGCCTCTCATGATCACTGGAGGTCTCTCCTGAGCTTCTCGTGAAGTTGACGCATACACCCTTTTGGCTGTTGAAAACCTCTTCAAAAGTGAAAATGTTTTCATCAGAGAAAATCAAATGACTGTAGTGATTGCCTAACGTTGCAGTAAACGGTTCGCTCTGCTGCTTCAGTTGTGTGGGGACGATGTGGTTTGTACGCCTCCGGTAAGCTCACAACCTTAGGTCACCCCGCAGCACACGTGACATCGACATTCTTGAAATGTTCACCGCATGAGCCATCACTGATTGTTCTGTGGCAGGAGTTTGTCGAATACGTGTTGCCACTGATTTCACCAGGCAAGCAGTCCTCACTGTTCGCGGCCGACCCTTTCCGGAGCGGTCAGCGATGGTCCCAGTCTCAAGCAACTATTCAATGGTCCCGTAGCGAAACATTCGGCTGATTTTAAGCTTCTTTAGCATGTTGAAAATCTCGGAAGCTGTTTTTTCAACTTTGTGCAGCACTATTACAGCAATACGATTCTCATAATCTCGTCACTACATGGCACGTACTACACGAAACACGTTATCTACTCTGTAAAAAGTGAACGCACAATGATACACTAGCTGCTTCAAGCCTCCTGGTTCGTCGGTGACGTTGCACACTGGTTGCGCGCCATCTGTCGAACGTTTGTAACAATATTTATGCTAAGACTGGGTATTTCCGCCGTCTCCAAAGTCTATAACTGAAAATTAAACATAAAAAAAAATCCTCCTCTCTCACTAATCTATTCCTTCCACCAACGTTTGCAGTTTTCCCGCAAAGGACAATTGTTGCCCAAAATTGTTAGGTATTATTTTTTGTTTGCGCTTTTTGCTTAGCTGTGCAACGTGTGGAGATTGAATAAGGTTTATTTCATCTCTTCGCAGCATATTCCCATACATATGAAATTGCAATTTTCTATTTAGAAATACTTTCCCCTAACGGAATTCTTGCCAGAACCTATAAACTTGATTTTCTAGGTTTTACAGCTTAATACGAATAAGCGTCTAAATCAGTTTGTCCCAGCAGAGGTAGTTCTCCGAGCCACAAACAGATATTCCGCGAAATTTTAAAATACCACATACATGTATTTACTTTGGAGTAAATGTATATTTTGCTTATAAAAATCCCAAAATGCGAAACATCCATGTTCATGTGTTCAAAAGTTTCTCGAACATTCTAGACTTCCTCTATCGGCCCATTGTGCTTTAATCAGCGATATTATACTTACGTTTTTTTACTTGCGCAAATACTTCTCTGAACGTGGAGCAAACAATTAAGATATGAGCGTTTTGAAATGTGGAATTTCGTAATAGGTGTTAGCACGTCACAAGATGAAGAAGGCAATGCAGAGAACCGTAAACTTGCAGGTTAGTAACGTAAGGGAAGTGATACCAATTCGATGTACAAACAAAATATAAGTAATCATACCTGAGATTCGGGAGGTAAGAGACTCTAAGAGGAATTGCTTTTTTGGGGAAACTTTTTTAGCAATGAGTTTCACATGGTCTTGTGATGAACATTGTCCCATTTCATAGTGTATTATCTGTGGCAAAAGTTAATTGACGAATTTACTTCATAATACAATTTTTTTTAGAATACTTGTTTACGTAATTTTTCATCCCAAATCAATATTACTTTTGTAATTTTAATTGTTCTTTTAGATAATCTGATAAAATGAAATATCATAGAAATGGCTTAACATCTTGTAGGCCTGGCATAATTATGCGAGATGGGCTTCAGCGATGTTTGAAGGTTTACTTCGAGGATTCAGCGAAGTAAAAAAGGTTAGAAAAAAACTGGTCTAAAACTTCAGAAATTAAGTTATCGAATTGTATCGTATCGCCTGTGTCATTTCGTGGCGAGGTTCTATCTCGAGAGTCATAGGTTTTGGTCTAAGTGGGCCATGGGCACAGGTCAGTTGTTCAAACTTTTTCTCAATGAGTTTGTATTAAGTGATTCCGCGGGTATGGCGGCCAATACATTAAGTAATCAAACTGGGCAGGACCATTTAATTAAACGCACCATTTGCTGAAGGTTCGCAAATTTCTAAGATGGTGACGCGTCTCGTGCAAATGCGCCTCGTGTTCTTGCAATAGTAGCTGTAACCCATGAGATGACGAAAAACATCGTGGAAGTTTTCCCATCGTGACGTATCCGTGAAATCAGAGTGATCATCGTTCATGTGCATCATTGGGCGGTTATCAGGAGCTTGTCGGACATTAAAAATTGGAATAAACTAGATGTCTCTTTGAGAAACGAATTCAGAACAGCAAATAAGACACGTTGTTTTTGGGTGTGGATTTCGCTTTAACCCAATCACAGACAGGAGGTATTCCGACATTCAGTCGTACCTTGAGATAAAAATTGGTTCGTCAACTAAAATAAAATGTACAGCACAGGAGTTGCATATATACCATCGATCCACCTGAACTCCCTCTAAATCCATTCCTTCACCCCCGGAAATGTGTCACATTTTATACCCTGCACCAGTTACGGTCAAATGATACAACGCGGGGTAATGTCGGACATGTAAATAAAAGGTATACGTCACACAAAAAACGCTTTAGAAGTTATTTGAACACCTAATATCTGAATTTAGATTAGAAGCCTTCTAAACCTTCCCTTATATGGATAGTATTCTAAAAGTGCGCAGGGTAACAAATATTTGTAATTTGGTCTGAAACTTATGATATCCGCTTCGCAAAAGAAACTGTTGAAATCATGGTACCTGGAACAGGAGAATGTGGGATAGGAGACATATTTTTCAAACTCCGTCCTTTACCACCAATGGAACTGTAAATCTCAGAAACAAATGCATTTGCGCCATTGACACAGCCATGTTACTAAACTTGTTACAGAGATATCAGAAACGTCGTTTCCCTGAGAAGTTTAGCATCTGGTTTACTCCAACATCTAGTAGAGAATTTATGTCAGGATAATGGAAATGCGTAGATGCGCAATAGGTCAGATTTAAGGGTGCTAAAAATGAGGTGCGTGGAGAAGTATGTTTAGATTTTAACTTTAGGTTGTTTTATTGTGAGAGGAAATTGTTTTTTCAAAGCCCATTATGATAGATCAATATTGGCTACCGGTGACTGATGCTGAGGGTTTGGTGACAAAAGCAGACAAGCAACCTAAAGAACTAACACCTAGGGTTTGTTTTACGTGCATTCCGCACTTTCTATGATATGAGACATGCATGCATTATATCAGGGATTCCCAACCTGTGTGACGCGATATTTCGGAAATCCACCGTGAAAAAAAAAAAAAAAAAAAACCAATATTACTCAAATCAGTAACGCAACTGATTCATTCCACGCTACCATAATTCCGCTTCACGACAATCCACTTCCACTTCTCCCGCTCCCCTCTGTATTGTTTGAGCTCTTAGTCACGAGATGGAAACACAAAGTTGACGCTATTTTGTCTTCGGAAACTGTTCCTGTCAGAGAACGGCCACAGTTGTTATAAGTGCAGTGCCCGGTGTATCGCATTGTAGTTGTATCTACATGTCTCATAGTCTCAGTCGCTTTGTTTGTCTGCGTCTGTAATTAATTATTAACCATGGAAAAGTGTTTAGTGAAGAAGCGGAAAACTGAAGAAAACGTCAGTGATGTTGAACTTTCAACTAGTGTGAATTCTTCCAGTAAAGTGAATATAAGTATTGTAGTGAAAGCTATAAAACCAAGAGTAAGTGACGGAAAATATAATAAATTACCTTGTGATATTTCTCCTGCCTGTTTCGGTGTTACAAAATATAGCGATAGTCCTTAAGTTTTACAAAAGTATAGCGATAGTTATTTAGCTTTCGGTTTCACATGGACTGAAAATTGTGACACGCTGCTTGCGGAGAACGCCTGAATAATGAAACAATGGTTCCGAGCAAAACGAAGCGGCATCTAATAACCAAACATCTAGTTGAGTATCATTAACATTCATCGTATTTTAAAAATATTTTAAAAGAACAACGTAAGGCTGCAAAATAGAAGGATTTAATAACCACCGTGAGCAACTCAGTCGGCTATAAGCCCTCTCCCGTCCCTAATTAAGTGTCGAAGGAAGGGAGAAAGCCAGTGCCGTAAGATAAAAACAACATATTCTCCCCAAAGTGTCGTGCCTTACCGAACCAGACAATCACGGACGAATGGTCAGAACCCTTCGCCCAGACTACTGCGCCACAGGGGCCGCTACTTGGAATTCGTCGTTTTGTTAGTGAAACAAGTATTATTGAGAAATGTTTGCTTTTTTTCGAACCGAAGACCCAACGACTGGAGGTGACATATTTGAAGCAGTTAGTCGTTACTTATCAGGTTCAGGTTTACCATGGTGTAATTGCTGTGCCCTTTGCACTGACGGAGCACTAGCAATGACGAAGAAATGTAAAGTCTTGGTTTCCAGAGCAAAGAACGAGAATCCCCCCGATGATCGGTACACACCGTTTTCTTCGTAGGAAAGCATTGGTAGCGAAAACTGTTGGAGAATATATGTCTAAAATGCTCGATGACATTGCTAAAATGGTGACTTTTATAAAATCTCGTCATTTACAGGTGTGGATTTCGAAGAAACGTTTCCATGAAATGGATTCTGTCCATAAAACCGTACTTCTCCACGCTCAGGTGAGTTGGTTACACAGGGGCCAAGTTTCAAATTTAGTTATGGAACTGAAGGGAGTGTTACGTGCATTTTTTGAGAAGGAGGGTCAGCTTTCATTTCTTGCGTTTTTGAACGACGAAAGCTGGTGTTTAAATTAGCTTATCTTGCAGATCTTGTAAAAAAATTAAGCGATCTAAACCTGTCAATGCAAGGGAGGCGAAGAGAATATAATTACCTCGACAACCAAAATGAAAGGTTCCCACAGGAAGCACAGTTCTTGGAAGTACTCTATTTCAAAAGATCTATCAAACTTCTCTGCACGGCACAATATGGTTTCTGGAAATGAGCTGAAGAATTGAAACAATTAATTGCCGAGCATATTGTGAACCTGGAAGTAAAAATTAATAAATATTTTCCATCGCTGTCAACAACAATCCTACCCTGGATTATGGCATATTTTCAATTTGCCGACAAATTTGAAGATTTGGATCAAACGGCACTATGAAATGAAAGAACGAATTTATATGTGCTGTGATTCTACATTGAGAGTGAAACAATTTAATCTTATGAATTCTTTCTGGCTAAGAATTATAAAACATGATACATCTATATAAAAAAAATTATTACTTTGTTGCTACCTTTCGCAACATCGCATTTGTGTGAGCAGGCATTTTCGGCATTGAACAATATAAAATCAAGTTGCAAAGTTCGTCCGCGTAACGTTGAAGCCGATCTACGAGTTTCATGTTCAAACATTCGACCCAGGATTGGCGACATTTGCAAGCTACATCAATCCCAAGTGTCGCATTGATGAAACTATTTTTATTTCAAAATATAATCCTTAAGTTTTTTCTTTGTTTTATAACTTGTAATACGTTTTGTAATAAGGTAACAGATGCAGTTTCTATTAACTGCATCTGGAAATTAATAATTTTAATTAAAACTTAAATTTAGAAGAAATCTTTGGCAACGACAGTTCATCATTGTGAACAATTGGTTTGATATAATTTCCCATAAACAAGTGAGCCGCGAAACTACTTTCGTAGTTTAGGTGTGCTGTGATGTTGAAAAGGTTCGAACCCGGTACGTTAGAATGATCTGTGCCAGATGGACTAACACAAGTTCTTGCGGAGAGATACCCCCCTGATGTCTCATTCCGGAAAAACTAAAGGGTGAGAAATGTTTAGTGCTACACAATGAGTTCCTAGACTCTGTCATCAACAGTATAAAACGTTATGAGGCTTGAATTGCTGAGACGCATGACCCCGATTTCTGTTAAAGTACTTTGTTCACTTCATTCTAACACCTTATTTTTCATTTCGTAAGGAAAGTAATAAACCTAACAAAATATTTCCTGACGTACCGTGGGATGCAGGTCTTCATCAAATTACATAATATTTCGCGATTGATTAGAGTTTTCGTGTTTTTCTTCTTTTTTGCTTATTTACGGAAATCAGTGTACAATTTTTATACTAAATTCATATTATATCACGAAAGAGTACCTTTGTTTTGGCAATACACCAAATGTTATCGTTCTCTTCATTTTATGACTCATGCCTGTCTTTACAGAAATCCGACCACAAGGGACTGATAAATCACTGTATAGGAACAATTTCTTTTATATTTCAGATTTATACTTTCCCACTATTTACATAATCTAATTCTTCCTCGGATTTTACAGTGCGAAGATGGTATACCTGATGCGCTTCTATTTCATAAATCCTCTATGAGGTGTTAACCTCGGTAAATGCTTTTATACAGACAAGAAAAGCTAACAGAAAACACTTTGGAAATGCATTAATATAAAAAATTTTTCAAGTTTTATACTGATAAATGTATTAAATCAATGGATGCATATTTTCTTTAAAACACTTTTGCAATAAACCACAAAGCCAAGTACTATGTACTCACTGTTCCGATTTCATAAATCTATGTAGATAGGAGAACATTTCGTAAAATAGTTTTGGGTAGGACTGTGAAGGTTTTTGCGCTTACCTAAAACACAACCTAAGTAGAGTGAATTTGCAGTTCTGATTCCATAGTACTGTGTAGAAGATGAATAAATTTCGAAAGATACTATTAGGTAGAACTAAGAAGATATTTGCACTTATTTAAATCACAACGGCCAGTACAATGAACTTACCGTTCCGAATTCATGATACTGTCTTGAGCACGCGTAAACCTCGAATAATAATTTTAAGAGAAAGATATACTAAAAATTAAATATTTTGTAACATGAAAACTTTGACAAGATAATTCGAACGAGGATTTGCTGATATTTACGCAGTTTTCCAATGCAAAAATTTTGATCCAGACAGCATAGGAGCAATCGGCGGTTTTCTCCAGTGGTCTTTCATTCGAACGATTCTGACGGAATCGAACGTTTTGAAAATTTTCACTAATCGAATGAATCGATTATTTTTTCTAGATTATGCCCATCCTTAAGTTCGTCATTTTCACTAGCAAAAGGAAAGCAAACAGATAACGACCGTATATTGCCATGCAAAATATTTCTCTCATTGTTCACTTTTCCTGTTTATTGGCGGATCGTTGTGTAGAGTATTAAGGGTAGTTAAACAAGCAAATATGTGTTAATGTCAAATACATGATTTTCTTCTTTGTCCTGTTCAGTGATTAAACAGGAACATATAGCAGCATTAACCTATTGAGAATAATTTATTATGTGTGCGTGGAGAGTAAAAAATATTTCCTCTTTGAACATTATTCTTTGGAATTTGATGCAATAATTTTCTTTGCTTCCCAAAGATATTTTAAGTGTTGAACTTGTCGTAGAAAAATTAGTTACTTAAAATTAGGTTTAAGAGTTCTGTGTATTATAATTTCGATGCGATGAGATTTCGATATCTAGAAATGATTCAAAAGCAAATGGCATAAAATATTGCCTCGTGTGCCAAATATCCGGATCTTTTGTTCACACTTTAGTTTCTGACGTATCCAGTTGAAGGGTTGTGGACAATTTCATAAAAATGCTTACAGCGTCAAACCTAGAAACAATTTTAAGATGCGCAAAAATTATTTTTGCCCAAATTTATCGAGTATTTCTTGTACTCATCCTTAATGTTTTATAACACAGATTGATCATTCCTTGTTATCACCTTAGATGTATTATAAAACTGATTAAGCGTTTAATATTATTCTTGCCCTGAAGAATCCCCTGTACTTCAAATGTGAGTAATGCGCAGTCATGCAATAAGGAATATTTTTGTTTCCACGATTTGCATTAAACTATATTTCGAAAATTTGTTGCAAAGCTGCATGCTTTAACAAGGACTCGGTTTAAATTAGTTAGAAAATGTTTCAAATTAAATATATAATTTGGTGACCTTGCTCATGGTAAGGGCTACAGGATATGGTAATTAAAAAACTATCATCAAGAAAGAAATTTTATAATGCTTCAAACGTTCCTGCAAAACATTTGTTATAAGTAGAAAAAATTGTAATCGTAAAATGTCATTTTCAAAATTTTGTTTACCGCTAAATACCAGGAAAAAATTGTAAGTCATTTAACTCAAGTCTCATGGGAAGAAATGTTAATTCTAGAAAGGAAACAAAAAAACTGTTTGTCACCATTTATCTAGCAGTCTTTGGATGCACTAAAGAAGAAATGCAGAAAAGACGACATCACATTTCTTGTTCTCTGCAACTTGATGTCTTTTATATTGTATATTACTTTGAACAGAGATCAACTTAATTGCATGGTTGCTTGTCAAAGGTTTATTTTGACCTTAGACGAAATTAATGTTTTTTTTGTGGATAGCTTTACCAATAGATGGATATTGTTTGTTCTTATTACTCAATGATCCTCTATATGAAAGAAGTTTTATTACACACACGCTGATCGTACATTTCGTATATTATTCGTTTAGGAATTCGGTTTCCATTTAGCGTACGAGAATTTTGCCGGTGCAGCAGGGTAATTCACAAGGACGCTGTTAAAGTTCTGCGGCACATACAACCGTGACACCCTTCGACATACTTTTGATTCTAGCGAGGCATCCTGCGTCAGAGTGAATTTGGATACCCTTTTGCTGAGTAAGAGTTTAATTTTAACTTTAATATAGCTTTGGAAGTCGACAAAAGTTAATCTCGTTTGTCTTCTAACATGCATTCGTGGACTGAATTTAATTTTCTGAATAATTATTCAAGAATACTCTAAGCCAAACAGCACGTCTACGATTTGTTGTTCAAACATAACTAACGGAATGTTTGGTTCTATTTTATTTCGTTTGGTTGGATCGTATTGGGTCTCACAACGGCGAGCAAAGATCCATCGCCAAGATGCGTAATATCTTTGCTTCACGCAATCAGGGTTTTTCTTTGTTTTTATCTGAAGTTCTTGAACAGACGTTCAAAATCATATCCAGACACAAATCTAGAAATAACGGTTGGGAAAAATACTTTAGAATAAAGTTTATATAAGAACATAATGTCGAGTCACAACGATTTCCTTTTCTACGTTGGATACTTGTGCTTGCACCTTCCAGAACTAATGAATTATTTAAGAAAGGTTTAAACGCTGTAAGTAATGTACTGTTAGTATTAAATAATATTTAATCATCAGCCGACTTGTTTGCCATCTTGCTCATTAGTTACAGTCACTTAGTACCCTTCACCCGCCGTGTTCCGAATGAGTTCTTGATTCTGTCTTATTTGCACATCTTGTCTTTCATGCAGGACATATTCGGTCGCATGCAAATGCATCTTTAGTCCCCAAAATTGAAGCTCGTGCCGCTATTGCTGAATAACACGGAACATACACTATTGACCTGTATAACAATGTAGGCCAATACTATTCACACATGAGTCCAGATCTGTTTGAAGAGCGATTTCAAGCGTGTTCAGATGTGAAGAGATGAGGGTCACGTTATCATCCCTATATGGCGCATAAAAGGAACATTTACGGTTGTGATTTTTGCTACTTGGAGGCGGGGGGAGGACTCTTGTTGGATGGAAGCACATGGCACTATGTGCTTCCAAGAGGCACCATAGAAACTCACGACAACGCAAATGACGTCCTGCATCCCAGTTTCCTCTTTTATACAGGTGACACAGGAGATACAGTTTGTTTGCAAGACGATGACGATAGTCCCCCAAGATCAATGTTGGTAAAGCAATATCTACAAGAGGAAACCGTGGTTCGTATGTACTGAACAGGCAGATCTCCCGACCTTAATACGTTTGAGCATGTCTGCTATTCTCTAGTGAGAGGCGTTGGTGCCATCATTTTCCCCTCAGCAAAACATGGAGGAGCTTAGACAAAGATTTGAACAAGCAATTATTGTCGGTACCTTTAGTGCTGCTGAACACCGTTAAGTATAAACAGAATGAATATCGCTGTGACGCCTTCATTGCGGTGAAGTATGACCATGCTGCCGATTGGTGTGCTATGGCTCTTTCATTTCACACCGTTATTGTTCACTTCGTTTTGTATTTGGTCCTTTGATTCGAATGAAGTATTTCTGATGAGATATTTTACGTTATTGCTCTGACGTAGAATATGACGCAGGTTTTAAACAAATTTCTTAACATTTCGTTTAGTATGTTTACAATTTTCACGATTTTTCTGGGTTTTATTATTAAATTAAGGAAACCAGGGCATGGAATGAAAAGTGGTTGATAATTCTGTTACAGACGGTTGGGTAAGTGTAGCAACATATGTGAAGATATATAAAAAATTCCATTAATAGGTTAAGCCATACAAAACTAATTTCTTAAATTCCGTCAAAAGCTTTGCGCTCCCCACGTGCCATGAAATGTTACAATTTACTTAGAAACCCAGATGATCATGACCCTTATCTGGGTTTCTAAGTAAATTGTAAGATTTGAAAGATTGTTTTCGTAACCCTCTTAATCCGAGATAGGTAATTAGCCAACACATATTATATGCCATATAACCATATTTTGTGTTTCCACTAGAGAATCTGTTCCAAATGAATACGTTTCTTTGATATTTTTTCTTCTCAAATTTTGTTTTTTGCTTACTTTCAACGTAACTTCATGATTACGTATTCAGTATTAAAAATATCCTTGGTCTCATTCTGTTATGCGTTTAGCTCTTCTCATGATGTTATAAAAACATGCAGTTTCCTCGGTTTTCCTACAGCTGTACGTTATAGGATGTAGTCTGATAGTACATTTTATCAGCTTTGTATTTTAATTTAAGTAGGGAACATTTCATATAATTTCATTTTCACGATATAACTTTAAACATTTATTACATATATTAATAAAATAAAGCTTCTAGTATCCTTTATTTGTTTCGTTCTATTCTTAAGAGGTCTGCTCCTCTTTACAGAGTAGTGTCTAGCGGACGTTGAGGAAATCGTGATGTTTCAGCAGTAGCGTCTGCCGACATATTTGGGATCATATACTGGATGCCAACGATTGGTGTCAGCGCCTGAAATATTGATGGAACCACAGTTTCCAACAAATTGGCTTGTTCCTGTCAAATACGACTGTGAGATGTAAGCAATGGAAATGTTGCCTTGTATACGCGGGAAACGGCGTCTACCAGGAGGTGCAACGCTTGCGGAAATACCTTGTCCACCAGGAGCAATCTGTTTGAGAGCATAAAAGGAAGTATCACTCCGATGAAAAACTGGACTTCCATCGAAAAGTCATGTGTTGATATTGAAATCGCATTCGTGAAGGGTAGTCCATTAACTCCCATCCTACCGCACAAGTTAAGTTTAGCTTCGGTAAATATTTGTAGTTTAGCGTATAAATTATTTAGCTGAAAATTTCGAAAAATAGAAAAAAAAAGGATATGCATATTTTAAAGTATGTAATTTGAAATGAAGTGGAGAAAAGTTTCAGTTTGCAAGTCATTTTAAAGATTTAGCGTAACACTTACCTGCAAGCACGGTGATGTAAACACACGCTGCTGCGAGGTTGCTCCCAGCACCACCACGTCGTCCAAACGATCTTTACCAAGTGCTCCAGCGTCCATTACATGGGTGGAAAACAACGAGACAGAGTAATCCTTTGCATTTTTACAGCAGTATGGTTTGCTCGGGAAGAGTTCCAAATTTGCCGTTATTGACGTTAGGAAGGTCGTTACAAATCAGTTTCTAAGTGGATTACAAAACATACGTTAATACATAGAGAGATAAATAAATAAATAAGTGACGATATAGATCTTTGTTTCGGCAGATCCACAAAGTCATGAAATTGCTGCCGCAACAGGATTCGAAGTTCATTCTTACGCTGAAGCCTTGGACGACATTACAGTTGTGTCTGGAGGTAAGCTCGCAACAGCGTGTTTTTACATTGCAATATTTGCAGGTACACTTTACGGTAAAAATCCTTCAAATGCGTTATAAAGTAGGATGATTTTCATTATTTAATATCACATTACAAAGTTTTAAATAAGTACATAACGTTTTCTCGAAATTATCAGCCAAAATATTTAGGATGCTAAACGGCATGTAAATCTGAGCTTCTTAAGCTACTAAATATATTCAACAGTTTTTAAAAAGTTCCAGTAGCGTCCTGGAAGATTCACATATTAATGTATAAACATTTCACAAAAGCTTAATTAATCTGTTTTCCTTAAAAACTGTTCGAAAATCTACAGAGATAAACGAGATTTTAAGATCAACTGTTCAGTGTAGAAAATAAAAAAAAAATCATTCATTGCAGTATATTCTGATTTATCAAAATTTGAAAAGAAACATTATTTTCACAAAGCTCTTTGCAAAATACGTGCTGTTCTGCACCATAACACTGCTTCACCACATTCGACACGTATATGAGAGAAACACGATAATTGGTGGAAATCTGTAGCTCCACCTGTATTTAATACGCTGACACCACCTGCGGCCGGGGGTGACCTAGTGGGCAGCGTTCGTGACTGCCACGGACTGGACCCCAGGTTCGATCCCAGTCAGGTACGAACGCTCGATCCACTAAATATCCGTCATGCGTCGGATGAACACGTTAAACCGTCGGACCCTGGGTACTGTCCCCTAGGTAATAAATAAGGGCGTCTTCCTCCCCCTTTCTACTTCGCTTCCGTGTCACTTTCCTATCGGGCACTCTAGCCCAAATCTCCTATCTTCCTATTTCTAAGGGTTGTTTAAGACCTAGGGTCAGACATTCCTTTCCTAAGATCCTCTACATGTGATCATTTGTCTTCAGTCGTTATATGAATCTCAAAACCTATCGCTAGACATTTGTGTTGAATTGTTACGATTTCAGCGCCTGGCCGCAGTCATGGGAATCCAGAGGCTGCCGCCAGAGAGTAACTACTTTGCCGCAGGAGATATCCTCCTTTTAAAAAGTTAAAAATGTATATATAACAAGGGATTATTTAAATATTTTTAAATAAAAGAAATTTTCAAAATTAAGTACTGTAAACTAAACATGTGACATTTTCAAAAAGCGGATAAGCGTTAGGTGTAACAGATAGTTTAGCTCTCAAATCAAAAATTTCAATCACTACAATATATCCAGCTTTTCTTTCGACATCTACGTGCATATTGCAAGAAATCTAACCTAATGGACTTAGAAATAGTGCTCATCTCTACTTGTTTATGTTGCTAACCAAATGTAATGCTCTCAATGTCGTTTGTGCCCTAATATGACCGTCCACTGTCATTCAGCAAATTGCCTTGCAAACCCGAAATTAAAAGGCATAGGTTCAATATTTTTGGTCCTGGATTTCACGTTGACATTTTCTGTCTTTGTATTTCAATAAAACTATAGAATTTGGGCTCTTCTTTGAAGAGGTAGGTACTAACGATACTTTTTTTTAATTGTTTGACAAGAAGGGACATTTACACACTAAAATATTCGGAGGGGAAGATCATACTTTTCTACCAAGACGGTCGACGGCCACTGAAGCCAGCCTGCTGTAGGTAGAAACACGTATCTGGCCAAGTGCTGAAACATTTGCTATCCATTGATTATAGATGTATATTTGACCAATGAGGCCACACCCTTGTGAACTATTTATTGTACGATAATGCTCTTAATATTTGTCTGAAAAACGGTAATTATTATTTTTCCAAAGTTCTTTTGTTTAATTTTTCAGGAAATATGCAAAAATAGGGAAACATGCTTTTGTTCCTCAGAGTGACTAAATATGCAAAAATGCATGAAATAAATATTTTGCTTAAACAAACGGTATTTCTCTGAAAGTAAGTGTTTATACTCTGACATTTCGACGGAAATCCATGGTGATATTTTGAGTAATGTATTGATCAAATACATATACCGTATGTCATTGTTACTGTATTTAGCTGAAATATATATCCACCATAATGGCAACAGGTCGGTTTTCATCTTTTTTATTCCAGAATATAGGTATATTTATTTCTTTAAGGAATTTTGAATATTTAATATCAATATCGGTACGATTTATGTGCCCTACAAGCATATTAGTTTTAACATGCGAGTGCATTTATATTTTATGTCCATGAGAAGTGGATATATGTGAAAAATGATTTTAATTAATTGCATTAGTACAAACTGAAATAAAAAACGTTCTGACACATGTACTGGGTGTGAGGAAAAGTTCTGCCCGTTTTTGTAATAGATGCAAATTGCGATCTGAGTAATTACACCAGAGATGTTACTGCGATGCCGAATTTTCGGACTATAAATAGTGCAACAGTATAGAATATAGAGGCACTAGGTTTGTCAGAGTAAGTCATTCTTAACGGAAATCACGGACGGTGTAACATGATATGCACTAAGAAGCATATTAGACATTGTTTACTGGACGAGTTCGATAATAGCAATACTGCAGCCGCGGCTTGCTGCAACATCTGTCAAGTATATGGGGAGAGTACAGTTGATGATAGAACATATCGCCTTGGGTTTCAGATATTCCGTGACGGGCACAGAAGCTGTAAAGGTCAACCACGTCGTGGAAGTCCGTCCGTTGTTTCTCACGTGGATCTGGGCCAAACCATACGAAATGATTCACATCCAAACGTTCCAAAATTAGCGGAAACGTTGCCGGTACGCAGAAAAACAGTCGAAAGACGGGTGCATACGCTTGAGTTCATCACCAAGTTCGATAACTGGATTCCGCACCAGCTTTCTGCAATTCAACGAGATTAGAGAATCCGTTCCTGTGTTTGTTTATTTTCCCGTCACAGAAATGAACCCGTTTTTGTGACGAATTGTAACTGGTGATGATAAATGTGTATTGTACCGTAATATGAAGCGTCGACGGACTGTGTGCCAAGGTGCGGAATCTGCTGCATTGACCTCAAAATTATGACAACGTCTCGAAAGGTTTTCTTGAGTGTTTGGTGGGGTGTCTAGGGAATAATCCACTGGGGGGTGTTGGCACCTAACAGAATGATAAATGTGGAGTTCTACTGCCAACAGTTAGACAGATTTCGAAAACAACGTACATAAAAGCGGCCAGTACTCGTCAATCGCAAATGCGTGATCCTTCATCAAGATAACGCCAGACATCATGCTGCTTTAATCACTCGGAAAAAATTACTGAACTTTGGTTGGGAAGTGTTACATCACCGGGCGGATACCCCTGACCTGGCACCTACAGACTACCAGCTTTTTCAATCATTACAGAACGCCTTCGCTCTCCAAACCTTCGATGATGCGGACGATGTGAGAATGGCAGTACATGGCTTTTTTTTTTTTTTTACTGTAAAGCACAGAGTTTTTCTGGCGTGGGATTCACCTACTAATAGATAGATAGATAGAGGTCATACAGAAAGATGGCAATTATGTGAAATCCTAGTTACATTATTTGTTGTGGTTTCCTCTTTTCTTTGTAGCCAAGAAAAACGGGTAGAACTTATGCACACACCCAATAGTAGCAGCGAATCCTAACTTTGCAATTATTTAAGTGGAAAAGTCGAAACGTTATGTTGAATTATTAGGAAAAAATATATTTTTCTTTTATATTAGGTTCTGTTAACTATACCTAAACACTTATTACCCTGAATACCTCATCGACATAGTCCTTTTGTTTAAAAAGGAAAATTTTAGAAATGGAGATTGCACAATCGGTGGCTGTTACAAAGAACGGTGTCCTAATGTTTCCTTCCGGGCTTCAATGGCCTCAGCAGTTTCTGTCGACTTAACAACGTGTAGGATGTGGCCAAAACGTCATCTACATTAAACAAAAGAGTCTTCAGTTGCTAGAACATCATGAAGCTAAATTATATTCTGACCTCGCAACCATAAAAGAGTGGAAGATCCATTCCCGCATCAAAGTTGGCTGTGCTATCTCATACAGTATTTCTGAAGCAGTTTTGAATGCTAGATTGAGACCAACTTCTCAAAACATCAACTATCAATCTAATTGGCATCAAGAATAGAAATTTTACTTTCCACCTTCCTCTCGCTTCTTTTAACAGTACTGATACCAGTCGCTATCGGTAGAGGCACGTGACGTTTTGAATCAATATTTGATCTACAATACAATACAATACAATACAATACAATTATTTATTGCAAACATTTAAAACCTACAGTTATATGAAAATGCAATACACCAGGAGGAATCTGAACACATTGGTTGTAAGGCGATTCCCCCTATCAGATGTAAGAAAAAGAATAAAACATATGGCATATATGAAAGCAAGTTAGATAGTTATAACAGAAGCACCACTGTTACCAGCATGCTTGGAACTACATTTTTAGGTTGTTACACAGCTTTTTGAGTTTGAAAGCAAGAAAACAAGTTTGATGTTTCTGAGAACTTTAATGAGTGAATGCGATATATTCATTTGTTTATCATAAGATAAATTTTACAGATTTACTTTTGCGTGTTCCTTATCTCACTCTGTAACATAGACTAAAAATATCCGTTATTACTGATGATTTTGTTTTTGATCTATACGAAACAGAAGACATTGCACTTGTTGAAACACAGTAGTTTTGCAAAATTTTCACATAGTATTTCTTCCCCATGACATACATAATCGCGCATACTAACACAGACCATTCTTTACAATCCTACATTTTTCACATTTAAATTTTATACTGTAATTAAAAATCGGATTATAAACTAGGCCTACTGCATCCGAATCAGAAATATTATCGTTACTGTAGTGTTTCCTAATATCTGGCCACACGGTATTCAACCAGTTTGACCGCTCTTTCTTAGTGAACTGAACATTCTTCTTCACGAAAATTTTTAAGCGATTATTGTGTCATATATTCAAAAAGTGAAACCACTGGAACATGAAAAATTTTCATGCCAAGTTGAACCACGTATTTTTCGTCTTGAAAGCTCATTATTGCCCCGTTTAAAGGTAAGTCAGATTTCTGCTGAATAGTGAAACAATTCAACAACGCCTCATTGTGGAACAGTGGAAAATTAGTCTATATATATTTTTTCATACTGCAACATTTTCTCAACCGTTTTGTAGATGTTTGATGATGGATGTTTTATCAGTTACGGAAATAACTTTACTCTTAGATATTTTACACTCTTAGTAGTTTAGATTTCCTGCTTCACGGAAACGTAGGGCTGTTAGCTATTTAACAACAATCGTAAAGACGAATTACACTGATCTTTGCCATGAAATCTTCATTTCAATGCTGAAAGTCGCGATGGAAAGATGCAGTACCTGTCAAGTGATACTACCATAGTGGAAACGAATCTGTGATACAACACTCCTAAGGCGGCAGAAATTCTGCTGGTTCAATAGTACTCCAAGGGTGGCAGAAATCCCGCTAACGCAATACTGCTTAGGTGGCAAAGAAACTGCTGTTGGAATACCCCTAACTCAATAGACATTCTGGAGATCCAACACTGCGATGACGACACAGCTTCCTTGGAGTGGCTGCAGAAAGGGTCTTTTGCACAATTCGCCGATTGAGAGTTTCATGTGTTTTTTCAATTCCCATTGCTTTCTTCTGTACATTTTCCACTGTAACGCCAAGAGTTCTCTACACTGTCGTAATCTCATCCTGTATGTTACCATTTTTATGCCTTTATCCCAGGATATGCGCATCAGATCTTCTCTGGCTGCTTAAATATGGAATTCCATTTAAATTTGTTAGTTTACTTGTTAAAACTGACCATATAGTTTCTTTCTCTTCGTAAAATACGGGATTTTATCAAATTATGTTCGTTAAAAGCGATCACTTTAGATTTAAGTTAACATTATACGAAACAATTTACATGTTTCTCTCACTAAACGCGAGTCCCCGGCAAAAATTTTGCTCCTTGTAAATAATTTCTAAAAGTCTTGAGGACACGGCTACAAATATCTACATATTTTTAAATAATTTAAGTTTTCAAAGGAATACATGGAAAATAATAAGATGTATATTGTATACGTTATGGTCGATTACGAATATTTGTAAATGTTTTGGAACATAAGGACCTAGATTTATATAAATATATTTGAAAATTGCAAAAAAATGTATTCCAAAGATAAATTTTAAAACTTGTATTCCGAACAAAGGATCTGTATTCAGAGCAAAGTTCCTTCTGTGGAGTTTAACGCCTACCGTTAATACATAAATGGACTAGAAGCGAATACCTTGTTCTAATTGAAGTCCATTGGTTCCAGGAAAGTGAAAGAGCTAGTAGCGTCAGTAGACAAACATGATATCGATACTTTCGCAGGAATTCCATTCCTAACCGATCGCTGACGAATGGTCAGAAGTTACCAACGGGAGCTATGGCACTTCGATGCATTGTTAGGCGGAAACAGGCCGGCGGCGGATGTGGACGATTATTTCTTGGGACACTTTAGGCATCATTATTCCAATAACGCAATCTCTGGCTGCTCTCAAGTATCTGCGCATCCTTAGGGACCAAGTTCAGCCATTCATGGCAGTTGTGTTCCCTGCTGTTGATGGCTATTACCGACAGGATAACGTGCCATGCCACATTGCCAAAATCGTCAATAAGTGGTTCAATCAACATGCTGGTGACTTTATTTAATACCCTGGCCTCCAAAGTCACCTGATATGAATCCAATCGAACATTTGTGATTCCACTTCGAAAAGCGATTTCGCACTAAATCACCACCACATTGAAATGTTCGAGAACTGAAAGAGCTGCTGCTGACATTATGGTACCGGATATCCCACGATACCTATCGCCACCTCATCAAATTGATTCCTCGTCGAGTGGTTGCTGTTTTGTAGGATAAAAGGGGTCGTACCGCTTTTTAGGTAGGTGGTCATAATGTAATGACTCATCGGTGTATGTTGCGGTGCAATGAAAAGTAAAGATGCTTACGTTTGTAAACAAATTTTCTGTGAGAATTCAAAAGAACAGTAAATGAAAATGTAAGTTCTGCAGATCTTCTTTTCTAACTGGCATATTAGGGGAAGCACTGTAAAAATCTTATGAACTTTAAAGACTAAAAATAGCTTAAAACCACGAATTGTCCAATATGTAACATAGGCCTTCGCGACACAAGAGAAGAATCAAATGAAAATGATCATACTGCAAACAAGATAAAAAAATAAATAAAATAAAATTCCTTTTCCGACCATAAAGGAAATAAAAAATGAAAGTAATTGTTTTACCACATTTGAGTATCAACTCCAGTTATCTACGCAACCATAACAATATTAGAAACCATAACAATATTACTTGAAAGGCATTAAAATTGTTCTTTTATCCTTTAACGTATTCCTATATATATAGGGAAAAACTGAGCATAATTTTGAACAGGAGAAATAAAAAATAGAAAGACCAACGGTCACCAAATACACCATCCAAACTAGGCTAGCTTCAAGCGATGTAAAGTTCCGAATAAGAGAATGCAGGGAAACATATTAATGACTGACCTCTTGTCGGCTTCGTCAAGGGCAAGCAACAAGAAAACACTCACTAATCTACTAAGTCCAGAGAATTGTGGATTTCTGCTATTTTAATTTGCTTTTTAAATTTAGGGGAATAATGTCAATAAAAGGGATAAAAAATAAAAACCCCTTCCCAGCAAACAAAACCACATTTGCCTGACCTCAAAACAAAAATTAAAAATGAAGAGAGTGAGCAATTAATATCCAACCAAAAAATGTACCAATGGGATATATTAAACTTGTTACAAAAAGGAAACAAATTACCAGCTAAAAATAACCAGGTATTACCAAAAAAATTTCATAATCATAAATCAAATAAATTAAACCAGAAAAAGCAACCAACCAAATGGAAAAGAAATCAACAGCCAAATTTAGGAAAAAGGAGCCATACTCCCTCAACACATAACCAGAAAGAACAGTTCTAATTCCAAGAGTGAACAAAAAGACAAAAATGCAATCAACATATTTGCAAACCAAAAACCCCTATACCCACAGCTAAAAGCCAAAAAACAACAAGGCTGCAAAGTAAAATAAAAATAAAAATAATTATAAATGAATATATTAAAGGGCATGGTTTCGAGCACCAGTAAAGAAAACATTAAGCCCAACTTACACAAGAAAATCAATTAGGAAATAAAATATATAAAAAATTACTCAAAGTGCAAACCCACAAAACCTATAATATACAAACTAACTAACAGTAAAATTATGCACAACTTAGTGCCTTGCGTTTCCATAACCAACATTATATACAACATACTGCTTTCATCATTTTAGCCCACAGGGAGGTCCAGTAAAACCAAAATGACTACAGTCTACATAAAAAATTAATGAAATGCTACTGAAAGTTCTAATAAAGCAAAACACTAATCCCAATCACATAGCCTGCTTGTAATTGCTGAAAAGAGCCCCCAAAAATTCTGAAAGAAAAATTAGAATAGAAAAGTAGCCAGAGCAACCCTTACCTCCTCCCATGCCTGAAGAACAACAATGCAATACTGCTACTTCCATGGGGTGTACCAACTTAATTCAGGGGCAGGCCCTTAGCAGCGCCATCTAGCGTCCAATTTCAGAACCTTCCTGGTTTAAGCAGATTAAGCCCTGTTAGACTTCAGAAACCAGAATTAATGCACTGAAAAACCTTTATAATTTAACAGTGCAGACCAGGATACTAAAATTCCCTTTTTGCTAGCAGGGAGGCATTACCCTGCTCCTAAGAGTTCAAAAAGTATTATAATACCCAAATATCACCATTCTTTCAAAACCTTTGAACTTTAACTGTTACTATATTTTTGTAGGCGTTTTTTGCTTTTTTTTAAATTATTAAAAAAAAACTATAACCTTTTCTTGGGGTATCAAAGGAGAGGAATTAAATTGTGCCATATAGGTTCCTTAGTTGATTGCCAACAACATCATTGACTAAACGTCTAGAGTATAGCTTTAATTTAGCCAATTCATTCAGTCAGCTAGATTTAAATTAAATTAAGCCTTCCATCCTCATTCTATTTTTGAGAACTATTTTTCTCAATGCTATTTTTAAGAAGTCCTTAGGAACTTGGTTTTCAATAAACTGTTTGATTAGAATAATAACATGTTTTTCGAGTTTAGAGTTTAAGCTACATATCCTAGAAAGCCTTAGTTCATGTGATATGAAAACATTTTCTACAACTATTTGAAATATTGCTCCACCACATACCATATTTAACAATTTTAAATTTAAATTGATTTCTCTTATCATAAAGACTTATAATTGGGTTACCTATTAATCTCAATGCAGGTAACCCAACTATAAGTCTTTATGATAAGAAAAATCAATACATCCCAATCTACTCATCCCCCAGTTTCATAGAATGGCTAAAATTTGCTCTACACAGCTCTTACTTGCAAAAAATCTGAAAGATCTTTCTAAATTGCAATCTTACAATTTCCGAAAACTTTCTTAAGGCATCATTTTAACCATTTAATTTTGAACTTTAATTCGGTGTCCAAAAGTTTCAAATTACACATTTACATACTTTATTAACCTAGGACCTAACAATTTTAAATATATAGGTAACATAAAGTGCTATTTGGTGGGTTCCTAATGCCTGAAGATCTAATCTACATACACAGTTTTGCATCTTGTCAATTCACATATTTTTTGGCTTACCAGGTAGTTGTTTAAGCGTGACCACCTTTCTTATCAGTGTATATATTTGGGTTCTTGTGGGTGCTCTGTTTAGTCTTGTTTGACTCTTTGTCATGGAGGTTTTTGTTCTACCGGTAAGCTTTCAATTCTTTCTTTTTAGTTTTATAAATTTGATTTTTGTAATGTTTGTGATTATAAGAATTTGGTTTTGTGGCCTAGGGATCATGACCAACCGACAATTTTGGCTTGCCTTGTCGTTTTGTTGGTACTAGAAAGGCCACTCCCACAGGTTGAGGATCTCCTGATGACGGCAGCCTGTTCCTGTTTTTTACTTGTTTTGAAATTTTTGTATTTTTGTTCTGTAATATTTTCAGTCTATATAAGCTACTACACGAGACTTAGCTGCCTTCGGCGCTTCTCATGGTATTAGCCTTTTTTGTCTAATTTTCTTGTGTTAAATAATTTATTTATAAAGTATTTTTTTTTGTTTTATTTATGTACTAATTATATATATATATATATATATATCATCATTGTCAACCATTATCAATACACTGCTGAATGCAGGTCTCCCCACGTTTCATCCACAACGGTATGTCTTGTGCCAGTCTCCTCCATGCCACTCCCGCATACTTTCGAATTTCATCCACCCATCTCCAATGTGGTCTTCTTCTGGGTCTTTTCCTGTCCTTGGAATCCAATCTAAACATGCGGCTGTCCATCGATGGTCTGTCCTTCTGGCAGTATGTCCAGCCCATTGCCATTTCGGGGATTTAACTCTGATCATGATGTCTTCCACTTTTGTCATTTTTTCTTCTACACGAGTTCCTCTTCTTATCTATCCTGGTTACACCAAGCATGCACCTCTCCATGATGCTTTGAGTTATCTGCAGCCCTTGCATGTCTCTTTTAGTTAAAGTCCACGTCTCTGCACCATACGTAAGCACTGGAAGGATGCATTGATCAAACACGTTTCTTTAAAGACATAATGGCATATTGTTCTTGAAAATAATGCTGTTTCTTCCAAAAGCTCTCCAGGCAAGTTTTGTACGCCGATTAATTTCTTCATCAATGTGACCCTCACTTGATATCTGCTGTCCAAGATAAACGTACGTGTCTGTTATCTCCAGCTTTTCTCAATCAATCGATATAACTTCATTTCTTGTAAAAGCATTGAACATCACTTTTGTCTTCTGAAAGTTCATTTTTAATTCCACTTCTTTACTCTTGTCTGCAAGTTCCTGGATCATACTCAGCAGCTCTGATGGGGTAGTTGCAAAAATGACTATGTCGTCAGCAAAACGAAGGTGGGTTAGATAATCTCCATTAATCTTTATCCCTTTGTTTTCCCAGTTCAGTGATTGAAAGACATTTTTCAATGTGGCATAAAAGAGCTTCGGAGATATGGTGTCACCTTCTCTCACTCCCTTTCCAATTTTTATGTGTGTTGTATTTTCAAACAGCCGAATCTTTTGCACTTGCATTTTCATAGATGTTATTAATAATATTAATGCATGCATCTTCAATACCGCAGGTTTTCAGAGCCATTGTAACTGCTGATGGTTTCACTGAATCAAAGGCTTTTTCATAATCAATAAAAGCGAAGCAGACTGGAAGTTCAGATTCCCTCGCTCTTTCAATTAGTTCTCTCAGTACGTGGATATGATCTATTGTGCTGTAGCCAATCCTGAATCCAGCTTGTTCTCTCGGTTGAGCCATGTGCAGTGTTACTTTCAAACGTAGTGAAAGAACATATATATATATATTTATCCTTTTTGTATTCTCTTGCATATTGTTTTGATACAATTTCATGCCTTTAATTTATTTACTGTAAAATGTTTTTGTGTTCGGTATGGGTTGCATTTCTTCCTTTATATATATATGAAGCGATATACTCTCAGTGCCTTCTTCTGACGCGTAATCTCATAAAAAGCACACAGGAGGGAAGACACCATTGGAAAACGTATTTTCAACTTAAACTGATTTTTCATCATTTTTACTGAATATTTAGTAAAATATATGAGCTTGAGCATCTATTGATTCAACTAAAAGGTATGTTCCTAATGTGACTGCCTAATCACTTTGTTGGTATTCATAACACATTTATAAATGGGTTCGCAAAATAGATTTCTTTTGTGCTTCTGTGAGCAAAGTATCAATTTGAAATCTGTATTTGTCAATGAAACATTTTTAAAGATGTTGCTTTAAACATCCTGAATGAGAAATGTGGTCGTAATTATATTCAATGCCTGGCAAGTTCTTAAGTTTGTATACTCAGTTGTTTTCATCCGCCTTTCAGTTAATTATTGGAAACAATAATTTTAATTTTATTTAAAATGCTAAGAATTTGCCTTTCTCTCTTGCTATTTCGTAGTTGAAACTCCTTCAGCTCCAAGATTGAGTTGATGGCACAATACGCACCTTAAATGCATGAAGTTGAAGAATGATTCAGTAATTAGAGATAAAATGTTAAGTGTCAGTGCATTGAACCTGGCGAAGGCAATCGCATTTTAATCGTATGGAATCTTGGTTTCAAATTGAGTTGGATTATCTTGAGAAATTTCAGTCCTTTATTATTTGCAAAATGGTTGTTCAATTCCACAGCTATTGCATTTAAATGAAATTTTCAGTGCACCATCATTCTTTTAAACAGCGGATTCACATTTCCTTTTTTAACATTTATTAGGGAAGGGACAATATTCTGGTTTTTCTGCAATATTTGTTGCCAAGAAATTAGAAATTATTCAAAATTTTCAGAAAAACAGCATGAGCAATTTCGTGTACTCAAATTTTAATATCATCATCATCATCATTGTCAACCATTATCAATCCACTGCTGGACGAAGGTCTCCCCAAGTTTCCTCCACAACGGTCTGTCTTGTGCCAGTCTCCTCCATGTCACCCCTGCATACTTTCGAATTTCATCCACCCATCTCCCATGTGGTCTTCTTCTGGGTCTTTTCCTGTCCCTTGGAATCCAATCTAAAATGTCGGCAGTCCATCGATGATCTGTCCTTCTGGCAGTATGTCCAGCCCATTGCCATTTCAAGGATTTAACTCTGATCATGATGTCTTCCACTCTTGTCCTTTTTCGGATCCACGAGTTCCTCTTCTTATCTCTCCTGGTTACACCAAGCATGCACCTCTCCATGCTACTTTGAGTTGTCTGCAGCCTTTGTATGTCTCTTTTAGTTAAGGTCCACGTCTCTGCACCATACGTAAGCACTGGAAGGATGCATTGATCAAACACTTTTCTTTTAAGACATAATGGCATATTGCTCTTGAAAATTATGCTGTTTCTTCCAAAAGCTCTCCAGGCAAGTTTTGTACGCCGATTAATTTCTTCATCAATGTGACCCTCACTTGATATCTGCTGTCCAAGATAAACGTACGTGTCTGTTATCTCCAGCTTTTCTCCATCAATCGATAAATCTTCATTTCTTGTAAAAGCATTGAACATCACTTTTGTCTTCTGAAAGTTCATTTTTAATCCCACTTCTTTACTCTTGTCCGCAAGTTCCTGGATCATAATCTGCAGCTCTGATGGGCTAGTTGCAAAAATGACTACGTCATCAGCAAAACGAAGGTGGGTTAGATAATCTCCATTAATCTTTATCCCCTTGTTTTCCCAGCTCAGCGACTGAAAAACACCCTCCAATGTGGCATTGAAGAGCTTCGGAGATATGGTGTCACCTTGTCTCACTCCCTTTCCAATTTTTACGTGTGTTGTATTTTCAAACAGCCTAATCTTTGCACTTGCATTTTCATAGATGTTATTAATAATATTAATGTATGCATCTTCAATACCGCAGGTTTTCAGAGCCATTGTAACTGCTGATGGTTTCACTGAATCAAAGGCTTTTTCATAATCGATAAAAGCCATGCACAATGGAAGTTCATATTCCCTCGCTCTTTCAATTAGTTCTCTCAGCACATGGATATGATCTATTGTGCTGTAGCCACTCCTGAATCCAGCTTGTTCTCTCGGTTGAGCCATGTCCAGTGTTACCTTCAAGCGGTGTGAAAGAACTTTAGTGAAGATTTTATAAACTACTGATAGGAGGCTGATAGGTCTGTAGTTTCCGAGATCCTCAATGTCACCTTTCTTATGTAGCAGGATCATTGTAGCGGTGTTCCAATCCTCAGGAATCTTTCCTTCATTAAGGCATCGAGTGAAAATTTGGGCGAGTACTGTTTCGAATTCTCCACTTGCTTCTTGTATGATGTCTACAGTAATTCCATCTTCTCCTGGAGCTTTTCCTCGCTTCATGTTCTTGATTGCATGTGCAACGTCTGCTGGAAGGACTGGAGGAACTCTGGTACTGGTATCTTTCATGATGTCTGGAGTGCATATATCATCCCTTTCATATAATTTGGAGTAGAAATCTTTCACTCTTGTCAAAATTTCGCCTCTATTTCTTGTTACAGAACCATCTTCTTTTCTCAGTGCCATAATCTGTTTTCTTCCCTTACTGAGATGTCCCTTTGCTATCTTTAGGCTTTGGTTGTTTTCAATTGCTTTCCTCACTAGTTCACAGTTGAATTTCCTTACGTCTTCAGTGATACTTTTTCTTACTGTCTTGCATAGCTCTATATATTCCACTTTGGAAGTCACATCTTTAGTTGTCCTCATCTCTCTTCTTTTTTGCATCAACATTTTGGTTTTTCCTGATAATTTGTTCACATGCAATTTGTTCTTAGACCCAGCTAATTTTGTTGCTGTTTCCATAAGAGCTTTGGTTACTTTTCTGTTAACTTCAGAGATGTCCACTTCGTCCGATGTTAGGCCTTCTAAAGCAGAGAACCTGTTCTTCAGTTCTAACTTGAAGGTATTATGGTGTTTTTTAAGGTTGGTTATGTCAATAGATTTTGTTTGTCTTATGAGCTTGCCACGTTCAAGTTTAGTGTTGAGGTGCATCTTACATCTCACCAATCTATGGTCACTACCTGTGTTGAACTTGTTTAGCACACTGCAGTCTTCTATGACGAATTTTTTGTTACACATAATAAAATCAATTTCACTTGTCGTCCCATTTGGATGTCTCCATGTCCATTTCCTGTGTGGCTTTTTCTTGAAGAAGGAGTTCAAGTTGAAAAACCCTTCTGCCTCTGCAAACTCAACGAGAGTATTTCCACGCTGGTTTCTGTTGCCATGACCGAATTTACCTACTGAAGTTTCATTCTGTTGCCGTTGCCCCTATTTTTGCATTGAAATCTCCCATAATTATTTTCAAGTGCTGCTTACCTTTATTATTTAGATGACAAATTTCCTCATAAAATTCTTCAATTTCTTCTTCAGGATGACTTGTGGTGGGTGCATAAGTTTGAATAATCTGAGCCTGGTATCTTTTCGAGAGTTGGATAACAAGTCGTGCAGCTCTGTCAGAGGAACTTTCAACTTCTACAACTTTATCCTTCAGTTTCTTGTTTATTATAAATCCAACACCACTAGTTCTGCCAGTATCTGTACCACGATAGTAGAAGAGATGTCCACTTTTCAGTTCGATGAGATCTTCTCCTTTTCTCCTTACCTCACTTAGCCCCACGATGTCCCACTTGATCCTTTGTAGTTCCTCTTCCAATTCAAGAAGCCTTGAATCAGAAGATAGGGAGCGTCCATTGTAAGTAGCCAAGGTCAGCATCAGATGGCAGCCTAGTCCGGTTCTCCGGGGATTCTTAGCACCCTCTGCCTTCATGTCGCACTGGCCGCTGCCTTGGCCAGGTACATTCCAGCTGCCGGAGACTGAGGGCCATGATTTAAGTTGTGGAATCATTTTGGAGGGTTTGGCCATAACTCACCACGCTGGCCAAGCGGGTTGGTGAGTGTGGGATAGAATTTCCTCTAATCCCGATGGTATAGTTATACCGCTATGGGCGGTCGTCAGAGCCCCTTTAGTGGGAACAGGATGCACCACGAGAAGGCGGGGTTGACATTTGTCAAGGAGAGGCTGTGATGTTACGCATCACCTGACCTTACATCCCAAATTTTAATATATGTGCTGTTAAAAACCTTTAAACGTATTTTCAAATTAAATTTCTGACTTTTTGCTCTTACTGCTAAAACGCTACCTCTTCATACAACTGTACGTAATTGAATTATAAATACAATTTTATTTAATTTTGAATTTTCTTGATAATTCAAAGTTCCGTGGAACGAGTATCAGCAGCCCGGTGGCGCAGTGGTCTAAGGCGTTGGTCTATGATAATTCGTCCGAAGGGGGCCGGGTTTGAATCCCGGTGAGACATGGATGTTGTGTTTGTCTTACGGCACTGGCTCTCTCGCTTCCCTGGAACCAGTGACCCTAAATTAGGGGCGGGCGACTGCTTATAGCCCATTGAGTTGCTCACGGTGGTCGTTAAACCTCCAATCAAAAAAAAAAAAAAAAAAAAAAAAACGAGTATCAGAGTAATGAATGAACATATGGTTGTTTTTCCAGTGGATTAAAAAAATATTTTCGAATGGAAATGTTGCAAAGAATTTTGGCATTGATGTCGGAAGTTATACTTTTATTTCTCGATTTCGTTGCTTTCGTAAATGGAAATTCCGGAGCTGGGAAAGTAAAGAAAGAGTCACATGGTCAAAAGAATATTTCTAAGTCTCATTGGAAGAATAGCTCATTTTTTGCACGCCATAGGTGATATTGGTCATTGATATTTATTGCTTACAGGAACATTTGATTAATTCTACTGGGAAAGGTGATTGCGTTTTCCAACAGCAGTGTGACATGTGTTCCCAGAAAACGAACATCTTCCTCATTAAATGATCCCTCATGTAAATTCACACCATGAATTTCTTTGCCACGATGTTTTCTTCGTATTGTGTGAATACAGAAACATACCTATTTTTTTAAGATTTTTCTGAAAAACTAATATCCTCGAGTCTATTATTCTCGTGCTAGTTAGTTTGATTTAGAGGAAAGCAAACAATGTTTCATTCCATTTCTTTTTTGAGACTGTTAATTTAGCACTAATTTAAAACTTAAAATCTTACATTTACCGTATATTTCAGCCCACGTATAAGCTTGAGCATTTCTGTTCTAGAAGAATTTTTCATTTCACAACAAACTAGTTTCCTTACAGCACCAACTTTTCAGTGGTTTTAAGGTGTGAGTTGCTATATTCTATTATGCAAAACTGCAAAGCATCTGATTACGAGCTAAATGAACAATCCTAAATAATGCTTAGAGTGCAAAATCAAAAATATTCCAAGCACAGACATTTTTGCATGTAAAATTATCGTACGCGCTAATGCAGATGTCTTTCCTCTTTAGTTTGGAGGTTTAACGACCACTGTGAGCTTCTGACTCAGCTAGAGTAAGAAATTTTCAGTCCTAATTAAATACCACTGGTTCCACGAAGGGACGAGAGCCACTGCGTAAAACACCTCCATGCTTCACCGGGTTTCGATCCCACAGCCATCTCGGAAGAATGACCAGTGGTCCATATCGAATCGAAAACGTATTTAGCAACATTGTTCATAAAAGAAACATGATAGTCTTTAATCATCTTAACATTAAACAATGGTGTGTCAGTAAAGTATTAAAATGGCATTACGGTAAGTTAGCCTATATTTTGGATTCTTCACGCATTTTGAGTAAAGCAGTTTCGAAACACACAAAGTATCAAGTGGATTTCTAGTCGGATTTTTAATCCATTAATAAATAGAGCACATTCGTATGCAATCTCGAAAAATTAGTATTTATTGAATAAAATGTAATACGTTCTATTGTATATAAAAGAAAAAAAAAGACTGTTAGACTCTTCAGAACATGCTAAGTATCAACATCCGTTGTCTCATATACAAAATCAGCATACATGACATTAGCAACTGATTTTGTGGACGTATTCTGAATTGGATTCAACAGATAACCTTTTTCTTATTGAACTTCTTCTGTTTACTCTCTGAATATGGAACATTTTCTGTCACGGAGTTCTTTGTTAGACGTATTTCTCTCCTTAAAAGAATGTGTCACAATCGCGAGACGTCCGGGAATTTTATTTATAAGTTAAAAAAAAATATTTTTTCTTCTCTCCATTTTTTATTAGAGGTTAAACGACCATTGTGAGCACCTCAGTAGGTTATAAGCAGTCGCCCGTCTCTGATTTAGGGTCACTGGTCCCAAGGAAGATAGAGAGCCATTGCCGTAAGACAAACAGAACACCCATACCTCACCAGGATTCCAACCCGGACCCATCTTGGACGAAGGACCAGAAGCCATCGCTTAGACCACAGCGCCACCGAGCGACCATTTTACTTAAAAAATACTTAAACAAATCATTTCACAAGCAATACGAAACATGTTAGTGACACATGTCTTGAAAATCCCCATATTCGTCGAAGCCACACGGTGGCGCAGTGTGATAAGCTGTGGTTTCTGATCATTTGCCCGAAGTAGGTCCGGGCTCGAATCCGACTGCTGAATGTTTGTTGTGTTTGTCTTGCGGAACTGGCTACCTCCCTTCCCTGGAACCAGTGGCAGCAAATTAGGAACGGGCGACTACTTATGGCACATTGAGTTACTCACGTTGGTCTTTATAGCACCAATCAAAAAAATCCGTCGAAGCTAAGTAAGGCGAAAAGTCTAGTCTGCGACAGAAATGTGTCCTAGAGCCGCTTTAAAACTGTAGTTGACGGTATGTAACGCAGTAGCGTGATTTTTTGCCCAGCATAAATCCTAACTGGGTATTTCACGAGCTTCATGTACCGCTAATTGCTCTTCACGTATTGCATTTCCTCGGTCATAAGGTGGACGTGACTCTGGAAAAAAATTCCTCGGTGATACCCAACTGACCTGACTCAGCAATTATCTTGTTGGGATTGAATTCACTGAGAAGTTGTTGACTCGAATAGCTATGCGTGCAACAAACAGGTTTTTCATCTTAGCATATGAAACGAAGTGACTAGGTGGAACTTGGGAACTGACAATAGTAAAGTGGGCAAACAGAGATAAAACTGTAAGTTTTGTTACTAATACCCAGCACTATCCCGGCAAGCGTCACCAAAATCAAAGTGCACACTAAAGAGAAAACAGACGCCTTAATATTAACGTTGGGTCCAGAACTCCGTGCATGTGTGCTTAACGTGTCCGTCTTGCAAACCGCGAATATTTTGTATTTCAATTCATTCAACATACGTGGTATTCATTCTGAGACCTTTTTCTCGGCATGCAGACGTCCGAATCACAAGGCCTTCAGCAGCTGAGACTTTCACTCGGCTGGTACATGCTCTAAATAGACCATCTGCGGACCTGCAACATGTACCGGTTTAGCTTTCGAATTTTTCTTATTTTCCGAATCTATTAGAGACGTGTCACGTGCATTTTCCTCTGACGTTTGGAAGTCAAAGTCCGCTTTCGAAAGGCGGCATTCAAAAACTGGCAAACAAACATGTATGTACCAATAGTTTTCTAGTAAGTTTAAAAGAAATTAAAATTAAGAGCAGAATAGTTGCTGCAAATTACTTTCAATGCCATTTGAACTCTACAATAGAAATAATCCCAAAGAATATTAATAATCCATATGATTATCAGCGCTTTCTAAGCTGTAAGACTGTAAATATATTTGTTAAAGCAATGGTACAATGCTTTCATTAATATAAACCATTTTTCTAATAAATTTTGGAAAACAGTTATTAACATATGATGCCCCTACGTGAAATATGATACCTTTAAAGTAGCATGTAGTTTAGATACCTCACTATGTTGGACTTTTCTCGTAATACCGTTTGCACAATTATGCACACATATATGAAAATATAATAGTAAAGAAGAAATCTTGCGGTGTTTCAAGATTCAGGCAAATGCTGCTGCTAATCCCATCCCGTCTGTAAATTTTAATAACCAAGACTTTACTTGACGTCGCTGTTGACCTATTTATAGGAGCCCGGGCACTGATTTAATGAGTGCACGTTAGCATTGCAATTCTTGACTGAGATTCCTTTTCTCTTTGGCCATGTCAGACACCCTCTTTCTTCATTAATGCGTAGCTTGAAGGCCACACAGTTCTGTTATTTTAAAATACACCAGATCGTGCACACTTAAGAAGCATTTATAGCGAAGTAAATTCGTTTAATCACTAATGTGATAAGCATAACAATTCGCCAAACTTTCATTCTTCCCTAGAAGGTTTTTTCAAGGCAATACTAGACAAAAAATGAAGTTTTCTTAACGCAGTACTAGACATTTTATATTTAACTTTGCCTTAAAAAACTTTCTAGTGGATGGTAAAAGCTCGGCGAATCTGTATGCGTATTATACAAGTGATTAAACGAATTTACTTAGCTATAAGTGTCTCTTAAATGTTCCAATGGGCTCTTTCGACATACATTGCATACGTAGTTACTATGAGATCGAAACATTTCAAGAAAAATTGCTTTCGTTCATTTAAGGAGGATAAGAAGAAACACTCCCATAGAAATTTAAGAAATAACATACCCACGTATATTAAAGAAATAACACACCCAAAGTCTGCGGTCTGCAGCCATATTTCACATGGTTTTATCAGAAAAATTTATTATCTGTAAAAGACGAGAAATGTGATATGATTGATGAAATGCCGTCAGTCATGTTTCTAAATGTCTAAATATCAGGAACACCGAGCATCGCTCGTTTAAAGCGGGGGTGAGGGCACACAAAAAATTATATTTTGATATGTTATTTTCAAGTATTGTAATGCTAAGTCTAAACCATCAAGATGAATAATTATAGACGGATTAGAGACAAATTAATTGAGAATTAACATCAAAACAAGGATCAATAAAAATTTTTTGTGTGTTAGAGTAAGAATTTTTAATTGTTTTTATTAATTCAGAACATGAAACACCAAACGATAAATGTTTACATGGAGTTCTTGATCAAATTATAGTTTGTTGGTATAGAACTGAGGTGTTTAAGTTCTCCATGTTGTCGGGTTAACTTCCACAGCTTTCTTCATAGTCAAGTTCCATAGGCGTTATATTCGGATGAACTTCCATGGTGTTTTTTCCATACAACATTAAGGGTGTGACATGGATTCTCTGGTGGTAGCAGCGCTTTCACACTGTTTCGCCTTTCTCACTCGTGAAAAGGCAACGTACATCATTCCATGCATGAAGACAGATATTTGGAAATCGACGCCAACGAAATCGGAGGTTTAGCCTTGGGGTTTGTGCAGGGTCATAGCGAACGCTGCTTTTACCGGAAACTGATGTCGTTCCATTGTACAACCAAGTTGACCTTTGTTTGAGTCAAGCGTAATTCGCGGAATGTGTACTTCTTGGCCGGATTGTTCTCTACTGAAGATTTTCGCTTTGGTGATGCTGTTGCGCAGCTCGGTTATGATAATCCTAGTTCCATTGCAGAGTCCTTCTGAGTCATTCAAGTTCCGCTGCACCATGATGATTGTGTTTGTTTTCAGCTTCATCTTATGTGGTGGCAAATCGGCAATATCGATGGAGTTGAGGAATTTCAGCGTCAATTGTAGCGCTCCTCCTGGATGGTCCTTGACAGAATCATAGCTATGATATAATTTGTACTCTCCAGGCAGCTGTTCAATGATCTCGGCGTTGATGTTACTGACGTGTTTGTTCAATGGCGCGAGAATAGCTCTATCCTTCATCACTTCAAAGTTTTCATTTGCGAGATAATTTCCGAAGACTTTATCGATTAGATTGTCATTAGAAAGAATATCTTATGGTATTTCAATTTCGTCCATTCCATTCATCGGCAGGCTTCAAAAGATGATTTCCGAATTTTTTTTTTCTTGTGGGGTGACGCGCATATTTTTCAGCGAAAAGAAATTTAATTGTCGCCAACTGGAATGTGATCGGAAACTATCGGCTCTTGAATTTCCAAGCTGTTTCATATTTACTTCTTCCGCTTGTTCTTGTTCCAGCAGTGCCGTATTCTTCTTATTAAAGTTGAAACGTCCACGTTTCGTAGGTTGTCAACCAGCCAATTTTTTTTCATATTCTTTAACCATCCTCTTGCCCTCTGTCAATAGTAATTAATAAAAATAAACTTATCATATTTTAAAACAGTGGATACGCTCGTCATCAAGTGACTATTCAAAAAATGTAACAAAAAATGCTGTATTAACAATTTACCGTTTGAAGGGAAAAACACACGAAATCAGCGCTCCTCTGCTTATACTGTACCACTCATCAACTCCAAGCAGCTGGCATAACTATCTTTTAGTTATAGAGGAAAATAGATGTAATGCGTAGTACGCACACAACGCGTGAGTTATTGAGGCAGATGGTCACGAGAGTGTGTCGTCATAAAACTTTAATAGGATCCACACAGAACGCGTGACGTACATTTCAATCGCAAGTATGATCGCGAGAGCAAACATCTAATCACGAGAGTGTGAAGTCATAAGATTTCTAAGCATGGGAAACGTCAATAGGACGACGCTATGACACTAAAAACGTGGTAACTCGGGGTGGTTATTTCACCCACTAAACGAATTTTTTGAAAGTCGAGATCAAGATAAATCGATTTCTAGTACCAGAAAACGGTAGGTTAACCACTTCCATTTAAATCCGGTTTTAAAATAAAATTTACATAGTTAGAAATATACAAAAATTATTCCTTTAACATTTTAGGATATGCTTTAACCTTTTCCCTAGTGCGCTGTAGTGAAAGCATTTTCAAGAAATAGTAAAATTGTTTCTGAACAAACAAAAACTTTTATTATATTATAGTTTATTTTCTAAATAATTTACTGTACAATATTATATTTTACATTCACTCAGAAAATTTATGTATTAGTTTTAAATACTAACTACCAAGATTAGGGTTTTCGAACTTCTGATTAGGGTTTTTGAGCATCCTTTTTACATGTATTCCGGAAAACAACTTAAAAACACTACTTACAGAAAACTATTTACAAATATTTTTTTTTACAAAATGATAAAGAATATCTATTTACTATACCTTTAACAGGGACAGATCCCAAAGCGTATTAGAATTCTTAGATGAAGAATTGGTACAATATCTTATAGAAATACATAAGCAAAAAGAATCTAAAGTTCAAAGTCAGTGATAGTTTTAACAAGATTTTAAGAACAAAGTTGAAGAATGAAATTATCATAGTATGGTAAAAAAGTAATCAAAATGATTCGATTGCAACAGGATCCAAACAGAAACTGTGTTTTACTTTTAAGAGAAATTCAGCATTGATTTTGGTTCTATTTTATATAAACGTTATGTGCATCGTGAGTTTTTACTGATTCGTTGTAGTCATGCTGTACACGTGGCCGAAACACAGAGTAAAGTTGCTGTATTGCTTTTCGTGTTGACATGTTGTGCCAGGAAGTGTGTTCCAGATATGAAAAATGTAAATCGAATGTTTGAAAGCACTAAAAATTAACGCAGCCACGTGTACACGGATATGTAGAGAGTGTTTGACAGGAAGCGATATTCCAAAATAAAGTTTGGAACCTGAAAGAGCCAAAATACAACATACAGATCAAATAAAGTGAATAATGAAGTTGAAAAGTTATATAAATTATGTAGACATCGCCAATAAAATGAAAGTGATAATCCATTGGTGTTAAGGTGATGTTGAACATGTAAAACTGAACTTCACTGTTGGCCACCCAAAATGCAACACCAAGAAGGACACGAGATAGCAAAGCCAAATTTACTGGACACATAACAACAGACACAAAAGTGAAACGATTGAGCTTACAGACCCGTGCGACATGCGGAACACGGAGACATCAATAGTTCGTGTAGCCCCCATGGCTGGCAAAAACGGCCGCTACACGCTGCGGCATCGAACGAAAGAGGCTTTGGATGTGGGCTTCGGGTATGTCGGTCCAGGCTGCTTCCACACGTTGCCGCAGTTTATCAGCCGTAGCCGCGGGTGGTGCTTGCCCGGCCACTTGCTTGCCAATCAGCGACCAGACGTGTTCGATGGGCGGCATATCGAAAGAGCAGGCAGGCCACGGCAGCAGTGACACCTGGTGGACCGTGAAGAGTTTTTGCACGATGCGTGCCACGTGCGGGCACGCATTGTCCTGTTGAAACGTGGTCGCTGGTAGGTTCTGCAAGTAAAGGAGGACTACAGGTTCCAAAGCGTCGGATATATAGCGGTGGCTGTTCAGTACACCGGCGATGCGTACCAAAGGGTACCATTAATCCCTTCGAAGACGAGGCATTCTTTTACCACCAGCTCGTACGCATGCGGTATGTTTCGTTTCATTTTGTGCAATGTTTTACGGTCTTGCATCTTCTGTGTGGAGCAGTGTACATGAATGTTGTGTATTTCAAGCCGAAAATTTCTGTCACCTCATTTTAAAAATGATAGTAACAAGTATAAATAACTGAGTTTACAGTATTTTCTTTTGAAATGTTTTTACATAAATTTAACGCAAATATAATGCAGCTTACTTCCCAAACTTGAAAACATTCCAGAAAGATAGGAAATCTGCCTATACACAAATTTCAATAACGCTGAAAGAAGTCTTTCAAAAAATATTTATATTAAAATTTTTGTCGTTTTATGCTTCATCTCTCCTAACGTTACATGGTTGTATGTCTGAGCGCTGCACCTACATGCTTCGAGTAATAAAATACTCATACCAACGGCTCTACGTTTCATTCCTGTGATAAACCCAGGACCGAAAACTTAACAACATTCAATTCCATGTTTTCGTACTAGTAAATTTGTTGCTATAAATTCGATTTCATTCACCGTCACACATTCATAACGTTAGCTAACATGTATATTGGTTAATTTTTATCATGCGCTAATCGGATGAGCGGCACCAATGCGCAATAGGACGATAATAAAATATTATCCACTCTAGGCCACATCTTCGTATACAGGTTATTTATTAAGACATTAAGGAACGATACTTCCAACGTAGAATGGGAATCTTATGGTTTGTTATGAATAATACCTGTTGTTCAGAACTATAACTGTTGTCGCTATGCCGAGTTGTTTATAATTTATGCCAAAAAATTGGATTTCATCCGCCTGAATCCAAAAATAAGAAATGGTGTTCTACGTATTAAGTATTGGTGGTATTTTAGAAACGACGGCGGTTAAAAATTAAAACATAAAAGTTCTAGACTTTGATCAGGAATACTAATTTCACAGATGATGTGATGATAAGAACCACTCTGTTCCTTAGATTCACTATTAAGGGGAGATACATATATTCAGAAAATGCTGCAGTGGGCGAAATTATGTGCTGGGAACAAAATTCAGCATATACGTCTAGTGTGTAAATTTTTATTTCAAGGGATAAACAGTTTTCGTGATGTTTCCTCTAATGAGGAAATTGTGCATAGTTTGGTAAAAATGTTTCAGATCTTGTGAAACGTCTTTTCTCTCAGCATTTTATTTAAACGTCATTTCGGAGAAAGGAAGACATGGCCTTATAAAATTTAAAGTAATTATTTCAGACGTAGTGCAGATTAGAAGCATATTCAGTTAACTGATATCTGAATCTGCACTCATAAATAATAAACCGAGTTGCCAAAATTAAATAAAGTGGATTTTACAAATGTTGTTCTGCAGTTCAACAACTGCAGAACAATCCGAGGGAGAAATTCTTATCACTCTCTAAAAATGAAACATTTTCTTAGGGAAATAAATGCATGTAATGTCTTCCGCACTTGTTCTATGTCATGTGCGGAAGATATCAGGCTTTTCCTAATTTTGGTTCTCTTTCCTAATTTCAATAATATTTCATATTTTCGTTCATAAATCATTCCTCATGTAGTGAAATGACGAACATTTATTTATTCACTCTAAGTTGGGTTATTCGATTATGCAAGTGAAAGTAATTCTTTTCTTCCATTCTCATTAAAATATCTAAAATTTATATTTTTCATCGCGAAGCTAAATGGCACACAATCTGCAAAACTCGCTCGTATAAAACTCGGAATGAAATTAATTTAATTCTACAACTGCAGAACAATTATATGTTTAGTTTTGAACGTGCAGTGTTGATGTTTCATAAACCATGTCATGATTAAAAGAGACAAGTCAGAAATCATTATTGGTGACGAAAGGCTTACATATTTGTATTAACGGACATGTGTCCAGTGACTATGAAGTGTTATCTTCGGGAGAAATTCAATTAATTTGTCACTTTCTAACGACCTTAAGACGGTAGTTGCTTAATATGTTTCGTATAATTATTATGTAGGTGTAATTATATTTAATTTCTCAGTACAAATGCACAGTGAATTGGTTCCTACGTAAGCAAACAAGTACATACAAGTATAGACAAAACAGTCGTTTGGATGCTCATTTGCTCTTTGTTATAAATGAGTTGAATGTACTATGAATCAGTTCACATATCCTACTTGTAACAGCGCATTATCTAGTACGCTATGGGGCAAAAAATTGAAATATTCCTGGTGTCCTATTGTAGAGGTCGTTCTGAGAACGGTTAAGATATATAAATTTGAAATCCTTTTTGTTCTACATCGATCAGTTTCTTATAGGCCACAGGCCCAAACTCAATTTTTATATAAAGAATGTCCGATGCAAAAGGAGTTTCTGCAGAGAGTAAAAAGTACGGAAATGTAATGTTTTGTAGGTGGAGGATAAAGATGATTCGATATCGGCAATTTTTAGTACAGAACACATTTCTTCTAAGTAAAAGGAATTAAACGCGCAAAAAAATCTCGTCACAACTACTTAAAACCCTGGTAACCGGACGCTGTTATGAAACCACAATGGTCGAAGAATGGCTTTATGCTACTGAAAAGCTAAAGGTTTTTTTGTTAGCTGTTACATTGCCTTTCTTGATAAATTAGCAACAAAAAGACGTGGAATGTATCCTGATTTTCTGCTTCCCCTAGATATCAGGGTCTCGTTCTTTCTATGAGCCATCAGGTCCTTCCAGACTTATTTATATATATATGTTACGAAACTTATTTGAACGCATTTGTGGTAGCATATCGAAAGAGTGTGTCTACATATATATCTTTATTTCCAATGAAATGTTAGTTAAATTTCCATCCATGGCCCGATCTTCTCGATAGAGTAGTCTGGAGGATAACGATGTTGCCATCTCTCAGCCTATGTATAAAGTACAGAAGCAGGTAACGTCTGTGCGGATCGCGTTTTGTTACTATTTTGGAAGGTCCTTAGAAGTACGTTTAGTGAAGTTAATTGGTTCCCTGCTAAAAAATATTTATTCAGAAGGAAATATATATTTCCTCATGATCCGTAATATGTCTATATAATAGAATAAGCAAAGTATATATGTTCTGGTGGCCAGTGATGTACCGTCTGATGATGCAAATCAACACCTCAAAGCAATGTTCCGAGGCATGATAATTCTGTTGGAATAAAAATTTCACGACGTCGTGTACCAAATGATTTTTTGATACCCTTGCTTAGCGTATGTTTGGGTGCACTCCTGTTGGTTTCATAATATGAGGTTTATATAAACACATCCCAAGTGTACGGGAACACAGATAATCATTCTTTACACCGTGCTTTATCCGACTCTGGAAATGTTCAAAACTTTCAGACATATACACCACTGGATCCATAATATGAGGATTATCGAACCACGTCCCAAGTGTACGGGACCACAGATAATCTTTCTTTGCAAAGTGCGTCTTCATGCACTAGATATGTTCAAAACATTGAGACATATACACTATTGGATCCATAATATGACGTATATGGAACCACATTCCAAGTATACGGGGACAGATAATCATTTTTTGCAACGTGCTTCTGCCGACACTAGAAATGTTCAAAACATTTAGACATACACTATACACTATGAGGTCCATAATATGAGAGTTATGGAATGACGTCTCAAGTTTACGGGAACACAAATAATCCTTTTTTGCAATGTGCTACTTCCTACACTATACATGTAGATGGACAAGCCATGGGGATCTGTCTGTGTACTGGTAGAATCATTGTGTGACCCTCGGAAGATATTGACGTGATAAACTGTCCCTGTTGCTCAGAAAACGAAATGTACGTATCCGCGTTCCTAAGAATTTCATCGAAAAACCGCATTCAAATCTACACATTAGAGAAAAAAACCCTGTAAATTGAGTAAATAAAGGAGTCGAAATACTTTACAGGATCCTGCTGGATTACACACGAAGTACGAACAAACATAATCGAATAGGTTTTAGCGTTAACTTTCCTAGAAGTTCTTCTAACTGACAGCCAAAAACAGTAACAAAACGCGGCCGATACAGAGGTCATATGAAAGAAGGCGTCAAAAGAAATTATCGAATCCCACTGGAAAACACACGAACTACACATAAACGGGAGCTAGGACAGTTAATGTTACGAAACATGATCAGTACGAAGCTTATAAACTTTTATTGTACAAATTGCCCGATAAATGGCAGAACGTCAGAATTAAATCATCTAAGCAGGTAAATGATGGAAATATAAATCGCAAAAGTATAGCTTCAGGACTAAGATTGGGCTATCCCACCCCAGGTTTAGAGCAGCCAGTAGCAGGTAGAACATGAAAACTGAATTTTGTCTTAAGAATCAACGAACGAAAATTTCTTTTATGAAACACCTAAATGTTGGGTAACTTAACTAAAAAGTATTTTACACAAAGTTAAAAAATAATAATTATCAAATTATTTCATTAACGAGACTAAACAATTTTAGTTAATTCCTAAAACGCCACTTAGGTACAAACGTTACAGAAGTTGTGATGTACAAAAACATTTAGGAATTTGAGCGTATTTTACTCAAATATGGATGTAAGAAATCATTTGTAAAAAAATGCGTGAAACTAGAAGAATTGAGAAAAACCAGGAAAAAAGAACAAATCAAAGAAATTTTATAATCGAAAACGTTGGTCAATAAAGCCGGTGAAGATGTGTAATTCATTATCAGCGTTTCGTAATATTAGTGATAAAAGACAGATGTGTGCACTATAATGTACATTTTCTGTCATTAATAAATTTGAAATATTATATGAAAGTTGAAAAATATGGTTTCGACGCCATTACTTACTTTGTAGCGGATTTGATGGTTATCAATATCCTGTCCACAGACTGAGGCTTGCCATTACTATTTGGGATTCTGGTGTCTGAAATTTCGCTATTCGCGTTTTTTGAGATTTAAAATTATTAGTAGTGGGGCTTGTGTCAACCTTAACCTCTTCTTTGAAACTGTGGTAGGTGAACTGATTTGTTTTGTCAGGCCTGCAGCGCTTCCTGATTAGGTGAATGTTTTCACTATCACGTGCCTACATTTGTTTCTATTAGCTCACGCATCTCTACCTGTTCTGTCTCTACTAAAAGCTTTTCTAATTTACTAGTCCTCAGTCCATGAGAAAGGAATCCGCATCTCAGATGTGGTTAGTGCTGATTTTACTACACGTTGTGATTTAATGCATTTTGATCCAACTTATCTTGGTGTTTTTGGCTAATATTTTATAAAGGTTTTCACAGGCACGGCTGTTTCGTTGGCGTTTGTTTCCTTTTATGTATAGACCTTTCGTTTTTTCTTTCCTTCTAAGAGTTTTTTGGTTGCAAAAAGCCCTTTTTTTAATATCTATTTTGTACTGTATTTATTTATCTAGCCGACAACAGGATCAGTTTCAGTCAGTGGTTGAAATAATGAGGAGGTTTTGGGTGTAGTAAAACTTTAATACTCTAAGGGAATAGACATTGGGATAATCGCAAATCCCTAAATTTCAATTGAGCTGTAACAAAAAACAGAATTGAACACAAAGCCGTGGTGTTTCATCATATGTTTTCTATACTGTTGCTGAATATGTGAGGAAAATTTCGTCTACCCAAATAGTTAAGATGACTCGTACTCGAAACACACTACCATAAAGAACAGTTCCTTAACTTTCGTTTAACAAGATATATGACCGAAGCAATTGCATACATATAAAACAAGAAGTCTTAGATATACACTTTAAGAAACACTTTGCAAGATAATACCAAAACATACCCAAATCCATTTCAATAATCTGATAAATTTAAAAGCCAATACCTATGTGAGAGGCAACAGGGGTAAAACGGCAGACAACACTTACATATAATTTCGATTCGCCTGACGCAGTGAAAATACTAGCTTTCATTATCATTCGAACAAATGGTTGAAACGAAAAATTCTGTCGAAACGTTTTTGAAAAGAACTCGTTAATCGTCAAGGCAAATAGAAATATTTATTTCCTGAAAGCAAATGATTGCTGTGCTAAAAAAAACACACGTAGAGGATTATTTACGATCACAATTCGTTTAACACAGTGCTTTCCAACTACAACTGAGCAGTTGGTCAAAACCGGTAACATAATTTTATGGGGTGCAGCATTTGTTTATTATATATAAGTCTATACATGTACAAGGGCATCCTGCTTAATTAATTCACTCTGTGAGCCAGTTCAATTAATATTAGAACAGAAGAAATTTAAAATTTAAAATGAAAAACAACTTATATCATTAAGAGCACGATGGATTATTAATATCCGCAAAAAATACGTTGTTTCTTCATTTCGATGCTTGTCGTTAAAAGTCAAACTAATGTTTTTGGAGTGGAGTCATTTATACTCTTCCTGTGATTTGAAGTTTTTATTGTATATGATTACAATTCGCCAAACAACATTTCAGTGATCCCTATACAATTCCCTTACGATGGTTTGAAAAATAAGAGTCTATCGTATAATTGTCTTTTGAGCATGAGAAACAAAACCTGAAGCGATAATTGTCATTTCGGAATGACTGTTTTTGTGAAATTTCTGTCAACTAAGTAGTACTTCGCACGAAATAGTCTTCTTTGCAAAATATATCTTAATTCAAAACCATGGCTGCATTCGATATTTTTCAATTCATATTTGCCGTGGACGTCCAGTGGAATCTATGTATTGCAGTGACAACCAGTGGAATCTATGTTTTGCAGTGCACGTGGAAAGAAAAATCATAAACTATGTTTGTTGCAACAAGCTGTAATTTCATCGAGGCAATATAAATCTCTCTAACTTCAACTATTTAAAACTTTTTCCGACCCCAGTGGTCGTATTACAACTCATAGATCGTGTGACTCAAAGCATCAAGTTCAATTACCAATTTTTTATTTTGATGACAATAGATTGATAGCTGATTCTCGGGGACAATTTTCACATCTTACATCCAGATATGTTTCACAAACGCTGGTTTGGTCAGCAGTCACTTTGCTCATGCAATAGATGATCATCCACTCTCAAGTGTTGTGATTCCACAATATAACACATTTAGGTTTTCTTAAAAGTGACGACTTTGTTAATACAAGACGACTCAGCACACCTTGCATTCTTCCTAAGAGTATATCGTAAAGAAAGAAATCCTCAGAAACTCATGAGGTCAATGAACAAAACGAAGATGAGTACGTTCGACTAAAGTTGTAGGAAACAATAACGGTTCATTCAGAAAATTCAATATTTTTTGAAACTACAAGCTAAGGAGATGGCAAACGATTTAATGCACTATGCGTTGCTTGAAAAAATTAAGGAAAATAAAAACAGGCAAACAATATTTGGTTCTCAGCTTTTTATGTTTTCAGACACTGTATATTTCAGGATTTGTTGCTGTTTACGTAACTGAATATTTTACTTTAATTTAAACAACTGTAGTTAGATAATTAAATATTTGAAGTATAACATTTCGTTACAGACGTATACTGTGGTTGCAAATGTTTAGGGATATTGCGGTTTCGAAGGCAAACTATGGTGTTCTGCAAATTTACAAACTGATTGAGATTGATTATCAGCTTTGTTAGCTACGTCATATGTAAATTAGCTTCATGATTGAAAAAATAAAGAAATATTTGCTAAAAATGAAAATATCTTTTTATACCGATAATGAAACGAGTTATTTTCTGTGACAGATAGATAACCAGCTCTATATTTAATGGGAAAATAACATTTCGGTTCCAGTGGACAAGGGACGTGATTTCTAGGTTTTCCACCTCTAATTTATTCCTACTGTCTCGAAACGATGACCGATATTCTAGAAAATGTTAATTCAAAGTTCCTGGTTGTAATGCTTAAACAGTTTAAGATGGAAATGTCGCTAGCACTTAATCAGTCAATTTTAACACACATAGGAATTTGTTTTCATGTCTTCCATTTTTTAACGCAATAATGTGAGAAGATTTTATTCAATTTCCAGCACATCTTTTGCTGTTTTAGAAAGAAGATCTTTTGCTTCTAATTTCTTTCTCAAATGACACAGGAAACATAAATTCTCTTATATGTATGCCAATACATTTTAACGTAGTATCGTTTCTTAAATACTAATCATGCCCCATTGGAAAAGCGTCGGCTTTGTCCAATTAATTAACAACAGATCGAAAGCCTTCCAAATGATCTAAATAGAACACCATGGTACTTAGCAAGGTGACATACCATGTGAAGCCGCCATTAGATGAGCAGGATTAATATTTTTTAAATGATTGATCTTATTGGTTATTTAAAAAAACCACACTTTTTCCCGATTTGATTCCGTTTTACATACTAGTGACATAATTCTGACACTTTCACAATCTCTGAGAGAAACGTGAACAGCACATGCTACACGTATAATTTTCGATAGCTCACGAGAAGCAATTAAAGGCTTTCATAATTTGTGCCATTGTATCACTGATCAAGAGTAATAAAATATGGCACTTCACACCATTCGCCTCAAAACGTGCACGGGTTCATTAAATAATCTAGCAATTGTGACATGTTTTGCCATTAAAACGTTTTTGCACATTAGCAAAATAAATATCACAACAGCAACAAATAGAAGAAGAAAACAAGTTCGAAAAGGATTTCATTATTTTTCAATATGCCTCCTACTTCTCTGACGCTTCCCACTTTCGCCACTTCCACCGCTTTTCTTCGCAACTTCGACCACTTTTCTGCTACTAGTATCTGTACTTTCATGAATGATGTTTTTTATTTTCTCGCATGAATCTAATTTATGATAGTTCATCACATTGGAAGCTAATATTTCCTCAGGGCAGATTCATCAGTGGGGATCAATGTTCATATATCAGACAAGAAACTCTCTGATCTCCATGTGGTTAAATTTATGTAGAGGCATATCAACTGAAAAAAAGTCTTGTAAAAATCTAAATGAAATATGGAACAAGGGCCGGTATACGGGTATGGAACTGGATTTCCTAGAAGGGCTTGTCTACGTAAAACAGACAAAGCAGCAACGATATGTTATTGCTTTAAAAATGCAGTGTCACTTGGCCACGCTGACCAGTTTTATATTGTAGATTTCAAATATGAAAACTAGTACTTCTCCGGTAGTAGCAAATGTGCTCTCAAATTCCACAACGCATTTCTGCAAACTCGAACTTACACGCGATATGACTTGCGGCTTTAAATTGTACTTCATATTCCGATAAGCAACTGATCACATTACAAGTGAATGAGACTACTGAGTACAGAAATTAAAGGAACGATTTGTGCGTACAAAGTCCCAATTTGAAACATACGAAAATCTTCATTTTGAAACCATGAAATCTGAAGACACTGTTAATAGGTGTGAGAAATACGAAGTTAAATTGCAAACTCAGGAAAACTTATTTTTTCTCTTTGTTCTTGACTTATTTTTCTTGTGGACAACAATGCCACACGATGTCACATTCACAACAGCGTTTTAGTTGCCTGCTGTTTTGTTTTTGTTAGTTTTCTTGGCCTGCCGACTGGAACGATTCTTTTTCACACGCAAACTCGAAGTAAAGATGGACACTCGTTAAACATCAACACAGAAATTAATTCGGCACGTACATTTGAAATAATTGTCTCAGAGCACTTTGCAAGTGCTCTTCAGCAGGTAAGATACTCTTACGAAGGAGCTCAGAAAAGGAAAACATGATCACACCAGTAATTCAAAGAAACTGGAACAACAAAACGACAATAACAGGAGGGGCTTGTTAATGCTCTGATGTTCGACTTTCAGACCATCAATAGGTAACCTAACGTTTATTGGCTGCATAGAAACTTCAGGGTTCGGTTCTCAGAATGGGATGAGTAGTTGTTATTCTCCAAAGCACTGGTGTTGATAATATACGTCCTCATAGAAGGAAGAGAGGTTCGTTACTGTACTCGTTACCGACCACTCGTGACTTTACGTTTCCATTTTTTGACGACTGAATTTTTAACTCTGGTTAATTTATATCAAACATTTTAAAAAATGAAACATGCAAAATCATGCATTCATTACATAATTTCGAAAAATATGTACCTACATTCATTTTTTTGGAAAATGTGTTTTTGTGCGAAAATATTTACTGAAAAATCAGTGTTCTGTTGATCACCAGAATGTACTTTACCTTTATACCTTAATGGCATGAAATCCATATGAGATGCAAGTACCACATTTGACTAGGTCCAATACCTAAGGAATATCATTAATGTAATATAGAGCACAATATAATATAATTAATATAATAAAATTTGCAGGGAGTCGAGTTTCTGTTTTATAATACACAAATTCTCTGTACAAAACTGAAGTGGTATGCAGGAAATACACAACAAAAGTTTTCAATGTTAACGTAAGTTCTATAACCTAAGATACATTTGCCTGCAAGGTGTTCTCAACTCGTTGGACTAAATAACATGTACATTCATTGTGCTAACGAGTTCATCACATGCGATGATTTCTCCATGGGTCAAACCATTCTGACTACGGGAGACGAAGGATGGCGGAATGCATTTCAGACGCCGTAACTTTAACTACATGCTTGCGTTGTCACCGGTAAGCGCTGTCCCCTAACTTTTGGATCCTGCTCCGTAAGAGAAACGAAGTTTACTTCATTCAATTTTTTCTTTGATTCCACTAGTCATAGAACTTGTTATGTCTTGTACAATGCCATTCTTTATGTCAATTCAAACGCCTGAAAATATTGTAGAGGTCTCATTTGAGGTCTCATTTGACCACAAATCCCCCAACTACTGCATCTTTCTAGCACATGAACAACTCCTGCATCTATTCTGCAGTACCCAAGTTTCACTACTGTACATTATAATAACAACTGCATTTTCATACATAGCTATCTGGGACATTTTCGGGAACCCATCAGTCCTGTGAAATGTTAGGAGTGTGCATATTTAAAAATTCAAGAAGCAACCGTAATTTCTATTGAGTTTCTTCCTTCCAAAATTGTAAATATGCGTAAAAGTCACATATTTCTCTCAGACTGATTGATTACTCCCGTGACAAAAGGATGTATTATTCATATCAATTGTATTTGACGAACAACTCATGCAATTTCAAAGTTATGGATTTAAGACAACAAAATTGCTATAAAAACGTTTACTCAATATTGTAAAGTTTCCTTTAAAACAAATTAAACTATATGGCTGGAAATCATCGATCATGTGTTTGTAATCCGGTGGCATAGCCTAGAAAAACAAACGTCATAAATATAGAAAAACGTAAATATTTATTTTTGTTTACATACTTTGTAGAGAGATATTAGTAACATTCCTTTCTGCAGCAGTTTTTCTGAAACCTTAATAAGATAATCAGGTTTCATTTATTTTATTTCATTTTTTGGCACATAAGCTCAGTACGAAAAACCGATTTCTAAATTGAAATTTTACTGATTAGTTTTTAAATTAAAAAAAAAATAATAAAACTTATTTGTTCAAAACCCTTGTTTGAATATGTACACAAGATTCCATATTAAAAAAGATGGTGCAAACGTCCTGCACTTGAACACTATCCATTATTTACGCTTTTCTCCAGCTTTGGCCGTCTGTCCGCACGATAATTCGCATAAAAATGCTTTGATTTCGATGAAATGTTAGTATGTGGTAGGGGACAACCTGGAGACGAACCCTATTGAAAATGGGAGTATATCATTGCAAGAGGTTTCAATTCTTTCTTTGGAATTCGACGTAAAGGAATTAAAGACATGCTTCAAGCTGGCATTTTATAAAGAACACAGCGTTAATCAAATTGTAATACAGGTTTAGAAAACCAGGTATCTGTACGTCGTTCTAAGCAGAGAGATTCCATTTCGATGCGCAGTAACAAAGGCATTTTTGGGGCTCCTCGCGCATGACATAGCTGTGGAGGCCAGTGAACGCAGAATCATTTGCTTAGATGTTTGTTTACACTTGCAATTGCTATTAGTCTTTGTTTTATTTAGTAGTTTTTGATAAGCTCTTTGTGCTCCAGAGTCATATTTTTATGTGATAGGATAAAGATAAGTATTGTGGTTACAAAATGTAAGCGTCATAAGATTACTATTATTTAACATAGATAAAACATTGCTAGAAAACTTAAAACATTGCTACAACTCCATTCTGTGCTATTTTTTGAAAACAACGATGCCCAAATGTGCCGTTGCTCTGTGTCCATCGCAGAATAAGATAACAAAAGGAATTGGGATTACTTATTATGTATTTCCGAAAGATCAGGTGTCACAAAAAGCGTGGCTATTCAAATGTAGACAAAAGGATGTTGACAATGTGAAACATGCCATATTTGCTCCAGACATTTTACTGAACAATATTATGAACGTGATTTGAAAACCGAATTACTGGGCGTTCCATCGAGTAAGAAGAAAAGGATGAAAGAACATGTTATTCCGTCCATGAATCTCTACTGTAGTAACAATACTCCTTTTGCAGATGCACATATTACTGCAAACACCTCACATAATGCAAGTAGTAGCATAGGAAGTCCAGATCTAGAAATGTGTTGTCTAATTCTAACCGACTAAACAGAAGCAATGCCCGTGCAATTCGTAAGCATACCCTAGAACCCATTTCCAGTGTTTCCCCAAAGAGGAGAAAAATGGACAAAGGCACACAACCTGAAAATTCAAACCAGTCAGTGAAAATGCAGCAGATACTAGTTAGCATTAAACATCTAAAAGCTGAAAATCAAAGACTTAAAACTGCTTGTGCTAAATTGAAATCTCGAAACAATGTTTTGAATAGTTTGTTATCAGCAAACCGACGACAATTTCTTATGAGCGCCTAAAATTTTAAGGCCCAGATATCAGCTGAAGTGACTAAAATTTTGGGGAAATTGTTTTCGAAAACCCAGTGCGCTGATTATTGCGAGGTAAAAACAGTGTAAAGTGGAGCAAAGAAGATGTATGTAAAGCTATCGTTTTGCGATCTATTTCTAAGAAAGCGTATGTGTTTCTCAGAAATAAAATGGAATATCCTTTTCCTGGGATTACAACTCTATAGAGGTGGATTGCTCGTTCCTTCCGCTGCCGCGCCAGTGTGTAGCAAGATGTGCTTTATTTAATGGAAAATCAGGCTAAAAGATATACAAATTTCGAACGAATTTGCGTTCTTTCATTAGATGAAATGAACATTGAAAGTCGAATTTGTTATGACCAAGATGAAGATAACATCACTGGTCCACACTCTAACGTTCAAGTAGCCATGGTTCGTGGTCTATTTGGAAAATAGAAACAGCCAATATTTTTTAATTTTGATATCCAAATGACAGGCTCACTACTGAAGGAAATAATATCATCTTTAGAAGACATCAATTTTCATGTGTTTGCTGTAATTTCTGATCTTGGTGTGAAAAAATAACAAAGTTTGGAATGAATTGGGTGTTACTTATACCAACACATGTTTTTCTAACCCAAGGTAACCAGATAAGCGTGTATGTGTTTTTGCTGATGTTCCGCATTTGTATAAGCTACTGAGGAGCCATTTCCTTGAGGGTATCGTTCACTTGATCGGAAGATCACTTGACCGGAAATCACTTCGCCGAAAATCACTTGATCGGAAGGTACATTTCACCGAAGGGTCAGTTCACCTAAAAGTTCATTTCATCGAAAGGACATTTGATCGAAAAGTTCATTTCACCGAACGATTACTTTACCTAAAAGGTCATTATATCGAAAGATCATTTCAGCGATTGGTCAGTTTATCGAAAACTTAGAATTCTGTTGCTAGAGATCTCTTAGAGTATGGTGCGGGTTTTTGAAAAACTGGTCACCGAAACAATATAGGATTTTATAAAAATGCACTTTTACTTTCTATAAAAGACCTCTCCATCAGTAATTTTAGCGAATTATAACATTAATTATAAGACCTAGATCTGGACCTCTTTATCAAATTCTAACCCTCCGAGCAAATATTCATAAAGGATACATAGCAAGTCAAGTAAATAATGTTCCACTTTTACTCAACAACAAAACATTAATTTTTGGACCGTAGGGTACAGGCCATTTTAACAGATTTTGATCCTACTCATTATTCATAACCATTACATAAAATTAAAATTAAAATATGTTGCACTTTTGCTCAAGCCAAAAACATTAATTTTAAGGCCTTATAGGACTAGAACTGGGAATTTGTTGCAAATTTTAATCTTTCTTGTGCACCAGTTATGTTACCTAATTATGCAATGAAGATGATGTGTACATCACAGATTTTTAGTAGCATTTTGCCAGATATGTCATAATCACTCTCAATGATTGTAGGGGAAATTGAGATTTGTGACTTAATATTTAGCACTTCAACTGTTCCTAATCCTTTGGCACCTGCTGCTTCCAACTGCTCAGTTCAAGGCGGGATATGCTGCACATAAGGGGATAAAATATGATAAATCTCTTAGAACGCAAACTGGGCAACTCCTCACTGCTCCAAAAACTAATACTACAGGAGACAGTGGCTGGAACGACGTATTGTCACGGGGTGGTATACTGGTATAATCTGTAGATTGGCTGCAGAAAATAAGTCAATTCGAACTGATGTTCATTGACATGCATGGACCTGTCTCTCTCTCTCTCTCACAAGAGAATAATGTTGTCAAGAAAATGTGTGAAAAAATTGCTCAGCGATTTCCAAGTGTCTGAACACAGCGATAATAAGGACGTATGCAAGGATTAGAACTTTCAGAAGTATAAGAAGCATTAATGCAAACGCAAAGATCCAGAGAACTGCTATAGCTGGACAGAGAAATTTATTGAAATGGAAGGCATCAGCGAAATTAGCAACTTAATTTACATTTCAAAAACTTTAAGTTTTAAGTTTTAGATGAAGTGTCAGCGAGCCTATCTATACTTCATAAAATCAGTAAATCATGAAAACCCCACGTTGGAAATAATGACTTTCCGCAGTGCTTCACAGCCTGCTCAACCCCCCCCCCAATAAAAAAAACTCACAATCATGCAAAGTAGTGACGCTGAAGTATCACGCCACAAACCATCATCAAGCCGCTATAAAGACGAGCCGTCTTCGGATAGAGTTGCAGTTTACCCGGGAGTATAGCCAGGATTATATCTCGGTGCATGACATGACCTGTGGATTACGACCCAGAAAGTCCGAGTCATATGTCGACAAAGTCTGATGTCGGAGTTCGAAGGAATTATGAAGCCCCTTTTGGATTATAAGGATGGATCCAGCTCAAGCTTCTAGCGGAGCTATTCCCGATCAAGGTGTCAAGTGACTGTCTTCCCGATGTCTCTAAGAACTGTAAGCCTAAAGTATTGTGTCAACAAAGTTGAATTCGAACTCCTTCTAATAGTGTGTTGTATAATATATTTTAGCAGTTAGTTCAACTTAACGTCATTTTTATTTTGATAGTTATAACATGGTAACAGAAGTCTACAGCATAGGTCAACTGCATATATGTTACACTCATTTAAGCTTCAGATAAAGCTAATTTTGTTCTCATTAATGCGTCGTCATATTTAGCAGCTTATGTCAAAATTTACTTAGTATTATTTTTTTGCTAAAACAACTGTGCCCTTCTAACAACAATACTCCAGAAGTAGAAAAGTGGTAAAAATTTCTTGACCAATACGCGCCCTAGCGAGAAAACTGTGCACTACTTTAAACACGATGATGTTCCTCACTTTTATCATAGAGAACAAGAATAATAATTTTTGAAAGAGGACTAATAGTTGCAGAGATATGATGTCCACAAGCAGACGGATAGACGGACAGAAGAACGAAGTGACACCATATAGTAGGTACGTACCGTTTTTACAAAATATCTATATAACTGTCGCATCCAGTGTAGGCGGCACAGGGTCATCCTCTTATACATATACTTGTTCCTTCATTCTTTGTTATTGCCTGCTTCCTTTAATATATGTGTATGTGTTTTTAAATATATATTTTTCAAATACATATATGGAAACGCCCTTTAATATGGCGAAGATATTTGTATCGGTTCCCAACAGTTTGGGAGATTTTTTCTCCAGGGCCTTTTTTATTTGCCTTTTCCATACATTGTGTCCAACCCATAAAGAAATATTGGGTGCACCACTGATGTACTTAGCCTAAAATTAGTATTAATCAGCATATTAAAAACTAGTGTCAAGCCATATTTTCAGTGTTGCTGTGCAGTAGAAGGTTCGAATACTTATGTCTAACTTACTGAGAAATGTTTAATAAACTGTTTGAGAATCTTTGGAAATGAATTTCTTTAGAAGAAAATCTGTTCCGTGTTCAAAATGCAAACGTTCATCAACTGCAGTAAAAGTCAAAATACACAGGTTGTATCACCGAAATTTTAGCGTCTTTCTAAGTAAATTTCAAGCATTATTTGTATCCCATTTTTTAAAAATGCTCACCATTTCGAGGTAGAAATGTAAGATCAAAATTAAAAAATTAGCAATGCCGTCTGTAAAAGAGAGTCGTCTACGTTTCGGAAACGAAAGAAACATTGATTTCTGGTATAATTAAATAGAAACTTTTATTTTGTATATAACGTTTATGTCCCATGAGCTATCTATAAGAATAGTTCTGAAGCTAGTTTAAAAACTTCGCAAATTAGAAAAGATCGCGGAATTCTTTTGTCGATATTAATTCTTTATTTGTTTTGGTAAAAACCACAGGTGTTGTTTGACAAACGCATATGACAAACTGTGAACGCAACTATTATATTTGTTAAAAATTCATTCTGAATTGGACGTTTTTCTTTTCTTTAGTAAATGCCTGACGAAGTAAAAAAATATAAATGGGGAAAAATTTTAGCTTTTTTTTATATACATTTTAAATTCCTCTATGCCTTGAGTTACGCATATGAACGATGTGCTTTGCTTTGGCTCCGTGCATCTCACAGCCTCCACAGTGACGTTAAATGAAAGAACCAATGAGAGCGTAGATCGCCAATGGTCCCAACCTAAGAGATATATAAGAACCTTGGTTGCAACGGCACGAAAAATTTGCCAACGTTAAAAGAAGTTTCGTTCCTCTACATATTTCAGCAGTACGACTACAGGTGTCGTCGATGGGATCTGCGGCGAGAAACACTGCTGATTACTCGTTCACGAAACATCGACAGTATTGGTAGAAAGTTTCGATGTAATGTTGACAAATCAGTGTTTTTCGCTAGTAAGAGAAAGAATTCGTACTTTTTCATCAGCAGCAGTAAATGGGCACATCGGGTGGGTAAAAACTGCTCGCTGTAATGCTAATGACGCAACAATTCAACATGAGTACGCAATATTATTTGTTAAAATGCTGGATGTATTGGTGGAAACCTCCATGTTTCTCCGATGCATCGGTAAAATGTACATTGAAAAACCTCCATGTTTTGCTAATAAGCCAAAGAAATCTAACTTTTTTATCTGCGTCAGTAACTGGGCACATCGGTTGATAAAATGTATGTTCAGTATAACGGGGATTACTCGCCAATTCAACGTCGAGTAACTAGTAATATAACTTAAAATGCTCGATGCATTTGTATTTACCTGGATGCTTTGGTGATAAGCTGTCAGGTAAAATCGATGTTCAATATAAAGGTGATTACTCACTAATTGAACGTCGAGCTTCTAATAATATTACTTAAAATGCTCGATGCATCGGTGGGAACCTCAATGTTCCTTCAATGCATCGATGAGGACCTAAATGTTTCGGCCAAAATTTGGAACTTTTCTAAATGTAGAAGTGAATGGACACACCAGTGAGTAAAATCTCTGCTCAATATGACAGCGATAACTCACCAACGCAACATGAGTAAGTCATAATATTTGTTAAAACGGTCGATCTATTGGTGGAAACTTCGATGAGTTTTCCATCTACCGACCTCATCAGCATCGTGGAAAAAATGTCGATTTTCACGAATGAATCATCAACCGAATCAAACAAGAGAAAGTTGATTTTCCGTTTCTCTTTATAACAATACAACAAAAAGGAACTCTCTGAATTTTCATTTTTCACAGAAAATATTCTTTACTAATTTTAAACATCGTCCATGAATCGTCGGTGATTTTTTGAAGTATCTGATTGTGAAACCTCGAGGTTATTCACAGTGGCAAAATTTCCGAGTTCAAAAATGTTGAAGACTTTTTCCCATCCCTAATAGCTATTCATTTAGAATGAGAGGGTGACTTGTGCGTCCTCTTTAATGATTGTAGGAATTCATGAACTAAACGGCGTGCGAAACAGTCGGTGTGAATCGCAGAAAGTTTGTTTTGTTTTTCAAAATATTTTTGCACGCTTTTAACTGTTGTGTTGCGTATGTTTCCTTCGGAATTAGGGTAAATCTACAAAACACAGAGTACATTTTGCGCTTCGTTTTTCCGAATATAATTAGCGTTAATTTAAGGATTTTTCTGCGTCATCTTTCCCGCCACGGAGTATTGCCGAAATTGTTACTTGGTATCTACAATGTTTTCGAAATGCTCCCTTTTCCTTTAAGAAACTGTAGTGTACTTTAAAAAAATATGAAGTGAAATCCTCAAAAATGTAGGAGATATTTCGATTGACCCCACAACACAAAATGTGAGCCCACAAAACAAAACTAGTGTTGTGACCCCACAACACAAAATCGTGTTGTCACAGTGGTACAATCATCTCCCTAGGCACAGAAATTGTGCTGTAACTCAAAAGAATCACCGACAAAAACGAAAGAATTGGTCTGAACGATTTGTTTAGTAAGTCGATCTGAACGAACCGATTGTCCATCTCTACCTACCGCATAATTCTCCGGTAATCTGATTTCTGAAAGCAAATAACCACTGCTTCACCCGGTCATCTGTTACAATGCTTCAGATACTTCATGTGGTGATTTATTTGAAACATAATAGCCAATTCCACAGTCGAGTAACATTATTGTGACTACCTCTTCCTTTTGACGTCAACAGCGCATAGCCAATGAAAGAAGGCATTGCCGTGAGTTGGATTGGAGGGAATATAAGGTGTGCTGTATGCATTCTGAAAACATATCACACTTTGATGTCGTGAATAAAGGTAGCGATTTATCACATTTTCAAAAAGGGATGATTATCTGCTTTCGGGACATGGATGGCAATATTTCTGAAACAGCGTAGTTCGTGAACTGTTCGCGTTCTGCTCTGGTTAAAGTGTATCCTGATTGGAGAAACAGCACCATTGTGAATAAGCCAGGTCGAAACTGCGGAGCACCACGTGCCATTGATGTGAGAGGTGAACGTCGGCTGAGAAGCAGCGTTGGGACTGATCGACACGATAAGTAGGGTAACTCACTGACCGAATGAACAAGGAGGCTGCCGGAAATATGTCTGAAACGAAAGTACAGTAAACCCTGCTGCGCATTGGGCTATTATTCAGACGGATGGTCACTAGACGTATGCCAACGAAGGTGCATCGGCAGAAAAGGTTTACATTTGCACTCCAGTATCAAAATTGTACCTCCGCTGATTGGCAAAGGATTGCCTTCTGCGATGAGTCGCGTTTTGTGCTTCATCTAACGAATGGATATTGGTGTATAAGGCGAGAAACATAAGAGAACAGATACTCTTCAACCATTGCTGGAAGAACAAAAGCTGGTCGTTATGATCTCGGGAATATTTCGTGGCATTCTCTGAGTCCACTCATACTTGCGGAAGGAACTTTGGACCAAATTCGTTATGAATCCGTCCTTGCAGACCACGTAACCAATACATGCTAACTATCATCTCTGGGGATGATGGGATCTTCCAGCACGACGTGTCACACAACTTTAAATATCTGAGAGTCGTTGGAAGAGCACGATGAAGACTTCAATGTACTTCCTGGCCCCCTTATTCCCCAGACGTAAACCCAACTGAGCATTTGTGGGACCACATCGATCGTGTTGTTCGCTCTATGGATCTTCCAGCAGCTGTCAGATGCATTACAGTCAGCTTGGCTCCACATACCTGTGGACAACGTCCAGCACGTTATTGAGTCACTCCCATCCCGTCTTACACGGCCGTTACCATGAATTTAAGTTGGTTGTCACAATAATGTGGATGGATCGGGTATAATACTAGCGTCTGGCGAGAACGATATCTAACCTTTTCACGATGTACAAAATTTTAATTTCTTTTGAATACAAGTACCATTACTTATCTTCTGGGCTATTATATACATAAAGTATGGGTTTTATTCTGTATCCTAGGCTGATGGCATTACCTGTACCGTCTAAATTGCAGACTTCACAGGGAAATGTTAAACTCTCTCGCCAGTTTGGAATTAGTAAGATTCCTGACGGCGCTGCGATAGCTAGCCCGTCAGTCACCGGAAACCACAGTATTTCACTCGAACAGATTCGGTTCAGGGCCTGTGGGGATCTGTCCCCTCCCCTCCCCACGGGACCAGTACCTTACTCCCTTCGGTCATAGCCCGTGTGCGTGACGTGCTATGGGCGAGCGAACGGGGTAAACAGATGTTTCAATCATTTTACTCAGCTCGTGGCTGGGAGATCGTCCGCCAACGCGAGTTTTTTAGGACAAAAGTGCTTTATTTAGTATCTGAGAAAAGAAATTAGTACATGCACATTGTCAGTATGAGGGTGTCATGCACCCTCTCACAAGTATTTGGCACAGAATCACATTAAACACACACAACATTATTTACATGGTCCACTAGGGCCAGTGCTGTGGTGATGACCCCGGGCCAGGGTTATCAGAATCACCTTGGTCAACAGAATAAAAAGCTCAATATCGAGAGCTACGTACCTCTGAGGGCACCACCATCTGTCAACCATAGTTGACCCGGCTTTTCCTTTGCTCAAGTTCTCTACTAAGGCTAGGACACGTCTTACTGAAGCTGGAGTGTGAAACGTCCAGCTTCAGGCGGAACTTAGCAATTGTAGCAGAGCAGTTGCTGCACTTCGGTGTGGCTGCACCCTGGTGGTGTTGGTGCCCAACTACACCGCAGTTGCCACAACTATCTTCGAACTCAGGACAGTTGCTCCGGAAATGACCGAAGCCATTACACCGGGAGCACCTGACTTCACGCAAATACTCCTTTAGGCGGAGCACTGACCAACCCAAGTTCAGTGTCTTCCGCCTCATCAAGAGTTTTAAGGCCTTAGGCTCCACGTCTGCTACACAGTGGACCCTACCTCCCTTACCCTTGATGGGGAAGCGGACTGTAAACACGTTATCGAGGTAGGGGTTCTGTCCACGAATCCCGTGCTCGAACTCTTTCCCTGAAAGATCCCCGTTGACCCCGTAAACTATCAACTAAAGCTGTCTCTTTCGTGGGGCCGCGGGAAGTGTGCAATCTTTGGTCAATGGATTGCTACTGAACTCATGGGCTAGGCGGGTGAGCTCCTCGGAACGGGAACACCCCACAGCGACCATACCTTTCCTTATGTTCCGAATGCTCTTGACCCCTAATTGCAGTATACCTGGGTTGCCTGCAGTCTTCAGGTTCCTCTTTACGTCCTCTGAGGACGTACTCTCAACACTGGGATAGACCAGGAGTACGTGTCTCCTGTTCCCCGACTTTTTCTTTCTCCCGCTTGAGGCGGGCGTAGACCCTTTCGCCGTACTAGCCCCTTTCCTAGCCACTTCGGCATAGGAAAACTCTTTGGCGTCAGCCTTGCAGGGGGACTCCTGGAGAACGGCCAGCCTAGTTTCTAACGCTGCCGTCCCATTTGTTTGTGCGACGCAAGCTCAGCGGATTTCTATTAGGTCCGCTTCAATTAGTTCCCTTCCTGGGGAAGTGACCCGAGAATCCCTAATAGCGGATTCTACTTCTCTCAGGAGAGAGAATATGGGGCCAATGAAGGCCTCCGGTGTTGGCACCGGGCGTGTCCTGGGATGGTGGATGACCTCCAAAGTTGCCTCTAGAGGGCCATTTATTAAACTGCCAAAATTTTCTGCCTGCTCTTTCAGCTGTGCGGCCAAGTCCTCCTTTTGAGTGTTTAACTGTGTTGCCAGCTCGTCATTCTTTTGCATTTGTTCTTGCCTCTGAGAATTTAGTTGCTCTAAGAGAGCATCCTGTTTTTCTTTTCATCTCTGCGAACATTGCTTTTACTTCCTCCATATTTTCTGAAATTTCTACCTTTACCTGATATCTGGTTAGCATTCACTAATGCAAAGGTACAAATAAATTTCGAAAGAAAAAACTTATGTGTATTAACTTTATGACTGGCCTACTCAAATTTTAAGACAAAAGCAACAAAATAAAAATTTTACTTTTGCTTTATTTATTTACTGCTAAAAAAATTTCCGCTGTATCACACTTGCTGACACCACTTTTGTTACGCTTTCCCCCTATACCAGGGTTGCGTCCCTGAGCATGAATTCGTTGCAATACAGCCAGAATGAAAATATAAGAGGCAGTTTGGATTCCTCTTATTACCTGGAAACCACGCAGCACACACTCACAATAATGATCAGAAGGACTTAGCACGAACACAAAATTTAAGTACACAGTTAACATCTTGGATAAGAATTAAAGTGAAGAAATACCCTGCACCATTATTAGCTAGAGGTGTTAATCTGAATCGTCATCACTCCTGACCAGATGAACATTCTGCGAAGGAGTTCACACCTCATGTGTCCGGCGTTAGTGCTCGGAGATCCACTGCGATCGAGTTCTTACAATGAGAAACAAGAATGTACTTACATGCCCTCAAGGTAATTCTTTGGCATTTTTGCGACAATTTAGCGCTTTGGAGTAACGCACACACACGCACAAGTAATCACTGGGGATGAAGCACACTCTGGGTATCACCTGTGTGGGCCAATCTGTCTGATGGCCTAGGAATATTTTTTTCTCACCACGAGATAGCATCTATCATACCTATATATTCTTCTTCTCACCGATTGCGAGGGGTAGAGGGTGGTGGAGCATATAGGAGTGGTCCCCTCTGCACCCGTAAAGGCCGCGGGTCTGAAGAGCGTCTCCACCTCGCTCTTCTGGACGACTTGTCTTTTTGCCCTGAGATCGGACGGCAGTCCTTTCACTTCTCAGTTTGTTTTTCAACAAGGTTGCGGAATAGCGCAGCTCGTTCCTGCTGCCCTCATTTGGCTGTCATTTTGCACTTGTCGTCCGCCATTCGCCTTTGTTCCTTCTGTTTTCTGCTGCACAGCAATCCGAGCGAAATCATCAGCGTCTCCGCTTCAGTGTGTGTCCCCCGGTCTCTCTCTGTTGCTAAGTGTACTCCTCTACTTCTGGTCCCGAGCTCAGCTTCGTCAAGCTCTCTGTCTCTGAACAACGGTGCAGAAATGTCATCTGGTTTTTCTCATGATGTTCGTCCCCCATGCACTGTAAATGTTTGGCTGGCCCCTCAAGAAGCGCGCTGCCTTATCTGGTCAGTAGCTTTGCTTCCCAAAGAGCGACGTTTCTACACGGGAATTCGGTTACCGCCGAGAGAGCCAAGACAAAGAAATTTATTACCTTGTTTTCGCCGCTTGCGAAGTCTTTCCCGAAAGGCCCAAATGGGGAAATAAGGCATCCAAACTCTTATATGTCCTCTCAAAAATTGCTGTTTCTCTCTGCTCATTTTTGACCCCGCGTAACATTATATTTTGAGTCGAATTATGCAGATCTCTACATAGTGTTATGATTCGTAATATTAATGCTGTAATACATTTTTAGTAAGAAAAAAGGTATACTTGGGAATAAAAATGGTTAAAAATTTGAGGATGTTACATGGTTTAATAATTTTTAATTCGAATGATTTATGTATTACATCGTATCAAAGAACAGAGCAAATTATTCTGTGAAAGTAGCACATTACAAAAAGTGCGTATGTCAGATCATGAACCGAAGTTTGAAAATTCTGAAGCAAAGTTCCACTAACTTTGAAAGCCGTTTGGGATTAGTGGTCTCTCAAAAGATTTCGTCGCCCGTATACAATTCAACCAAATCTTTACAGGCAGGAGAGACGTGACGCCGTAGGTCCAACCTATTTCAAATAGGACTGTATAGGCGTTCAGATAGGAAAGCTTTAAAGTAAAAACAACGAAAATTTAGAATTAAAGTGCATGCACTGTCTTTGGCAAAATGCTAAGTAGTTGAAAAGCTGAGTTTCATACTCTGATTTAAATTAATTTTTGCATGTTTTTCATTTGGTGTTTTATGTAGTTAATTTGCGTGATCATTAATTGTCAGGGGGCGGTTTTAACTGAATCAGTTTTATTTACAATGTGATGATGACAGGTGCGAATGTTGCCTCTGATCATTACTTGGTAGTGTCACGAGTGAAATGGAATGTTGATCCAAGGTAAAGGAATAGGAAGAGGCCTACGATGGAAAAAATAAAGGTTGAATGGCTTCCTGTAAATCATCAGCGTTACTCTAAGTTACTCAGAGAACGACTGAAGTAAAGAGATAGAAGGAAACTTATTTGGGGATGTTGCAAGCTAGGATTTCTGTGGATCAATAAGGCCAAATATTGGACGGAGAAGGTGAAAAAGCAGGAATTGGCTTTTTTAAAAGGATAGAAAAACTGTCTGGAAGTACACGATACTCAGATTCCGCATGGCCGTTTACGAAAATGTAATATTTTCTACTGTGATGTAGAGCAGTGAAACCTGGGTAATACAGAAGAATCATAGGAGTCGTTGTGTGCTGGAGAAGTGCGTTACGAACGGGGTTTGTGTGGAAATACACGTTCTGATCGTGTCAGGCAGAAAGATGTGTTGCAGTTGTGTAATGTGAAACACAATGTTGTTAGCAAGGTGGAGAATAATATGCTTCGGTGGTTTGGCCACGTTGAAAGAATGCGTGATAAGTTGCTTACTAAGACAATTTTTAATCGAAGTATCAGGAAGGAAAGGTAGAGGATGGCCAAGGAACTCATGGGCGGATCATATTCAGGAATGTCCACATTAAAAAAGGATTATGAGGATGAAGGTCTTGTATGATGGATGTCAGTGAAGCTGGATTTGTTTATCGAGATCGCTCGAAATGGAGAAGTTTCATGCTCCAGCAGTACGTAAATAATTAGTTAAAAAATTATCTGGTAGTTTGTATTTCCTTTGTGGAGCTAACCTCTGATCTCAGGGTAAAGCTTAGTGATATGTTGAATGTATGTATGTATGTAAAGACGATACTTTGTTATCATTTAATTCTTTTCTAGAATTGCTGTTGCTTGCAACTGTATACTAGCGAATATAAGCTGCTCTTTGCAAAGCATGAAGAAATCGCTGATGAATCTGAAGAATTGCTTTTGTTTGGGTCTGTTAGAGCTTTCATGAATCTGCCTTTTGCAAAACAAGAGAGAAGTCCTCGAATGTGAAATGTTTATTCGCATTTTCTTAGTAAATCATATAATTTGACTGTCATTGCTTTTACATTGGGTAACGTACTCGTCTGGAGCTGCCCCTTGAAAAAATAAAGAGAATCATGTTAGTGTCAGCTGAAGAGGAAAGGTGAGTGCGGAAGGGAGCTTTAAAACTCTCAGAATGATCGGGAAAGCTTAAGAAGGTAAGGTCTCTTAAAGTGACAAACAGATTAAAAGAGACTTGCCCTCCGGACCAAAGTGTCAGTCAACCACGGTGCGAGAAAGAACGCACACCGGGGTCGAAAGTAGATACGTATGTGTATCACTTTCGAAGCTATGTACTGTATTTTTCGTCATATAATACACGAATTATCTTCCAAAAATGTTAATATATTTGGATCTACAGACTACACGCTAATGCGGCACAATGCACCAACGCTGTAGAAAAAATAAAAATTTTGCAGCTCTTCGATTAAAAAAAAAAAAATCATTTCAACTGTCAGGAGAAGTCGTGTATTAGGAAAACTTCATGAAATTCCTTACGAAGATGCTAGTTAGTAAACCGTTGCCAAGAAGTTTTCAACTTCTTCAACAGCACTTTGTCAGAAAAAGCTGTGCGATTCGCTCTCGCGGATGGTCACTTGCTGTGGGAAGCTCAGACTTACTTATGCTCCTGTTTGTCTTCCGTCTAACTACGGAATCACATATAGGGGAATGTAACTAGGAAACGGTAGACTTTAGAAATATAACAACAGAACTGCATACTAATATATATAATTGCAGAAATATATACTAAGGAATCTAACAACGGAACGGCATACTAGAGAATCTAAATATGGATCTGCGTGCTGAAGAATCTAACTGCAGAACTGTATTCTAGTGAATCCGACAACGGAACTGCATACTGGGGATTCAAACTATGAAACTGCGTGCTTGTGAATCTACGAGGTAAGTACAAAACAGCGTTCAAGTGACTCTAACTACGGAACTGTACACTAGAAAATCAAATCCAAAATCGCATAACAGGATTATAACCTGACTATGTAACCGAATATTAGCGAATGTAACTATGAAACTTTGTACTAAGGGAAACCAAATATGAAATCCCATACTTCGGGATCTAACTACGGAACTGCATACCTGAGAAAAGAAGCTCTTTCTTGCACTTTCCTCGGTAGCTTGGTCACTACATATTGGGGATATCCAAAGGTATTCTGGACTTCCTTTATTGATGAACTGCCGAACTTTATTGAAATATTGGCTTTAAAGTACCCTACAATCAACTTCACCACCGAATTCGAGACTGATTTCACCCTCACGTATCTGGATATCTTACTCAACCGAGACCCAAATAACCACACAATAACTACATCTGCTTAAAGGAAGCTATCTTCCAGTATATCGATGACACCATCCTCTTCAACCCACCCGTTAAGCGAGAAACTGTCTTCAATACGTTTCATGCTACACCGTGGTGTAACACATTCTTCAACACCGGAGTTATTTAACATCGAGATTGGAGAACTAAAGGACTTTGCAGCCGCCTTAGGGTATCCCCAACAGGTAGTGAACAAGCTACTGAGGAACATTCAAGACAGAGCTTCCACCACCTTATCTAGAAGAATAGACCTACTAAATATGTGGGCTATATACCTTATCTTCCGACATTATCCAATGTTCTAAAAAATACTTGAAGACCGTTATGGACTGAATTTTGGGCTGAGCACACGTGCGGTTTTGTCCAGAGTAAAGAATGACAGACTGCTGTTGGACCGCCATGCGGTTTACTCTATTCCTCTTAAAGCGACCGAGCTAGGACATGACGGCTGCGTTTATATAGGCTCGACGAATAGCAAATTACAAACCCGTTTGAAAGCAGATAAATGGAATATTAAACCTAAGACATCTCCCACAGCGATGTCACGCTTAATCCTCAAGGAAGCCTTTCAACCGATGTGGGACGAAGCCACTATTCTTACCACACCAAAAACGGAAACCGGAAATCTCCTCACAGGGATTTTACACATAATTGCCAAACTGAAACACTGCTGTAATTGATTATCTTCCTTATGTTGTGCCCATACCATGGAATCTGTTATTACAGAATGTAATAAAAAAATACTGATTCTTATTAAGTCTAACTGTTTAAAAAACAACTTAATCCTAGATTTTCATGAACCTGCTCTTTTGCGCATGTCCGTTGCGACCAACTCCATCTACCACGTGTTTAACCAGTTGTCATTATATTTATCTTACACCTCATGAAGGGATTGGGGCACTCATGAAAGAGCTTGTGCATTTTAACTATGTATGTTTTAATTAAAGTTTTTAACTTATAATCGTGTTGAAAACGAATCCGTTATTCTAGCATTAACCAAACCTAATTTTCGTTAACCTCCAGGTATTCAAATACCCAAGAAGCTTGTTTAAAAAAAGTCATATGAAAAAAAATTAGTTGTGCTATAAAAATGTTTTTAATAATTAAAGAAATATTTTTTTTTAATAAAATAGTAGGAATGTCTCTTTACTATCATCAAGCATTTTTTATTTAACAAAAACGACCCCGGTTAAATTACCGTTCGCAAATCTTTTAGATTCTAGTTGTTTAGCGTGTAATATCAATATGTTACATATATTTATTTGGCTTCAGGCGTAATATAGGAAATCCCTGTGCATTAGTAATCGAAGTGTACTATAACGTAAGTGAAATGTCTTGTTGGAAATCACTGAATTTATCAACAGCAGAATCATTTCATTGTGGGAGTCAGTGGATTCCATTTATTAGCATCATGAAAAATTCAACCGCGGACTTTCAGAAAAACGCACGTACAAAGAATTTCTTAGTCATTCCCTTGCAAGGAAATGAACTGATTCTAACTAAGATAAAAAAATATGTTTTGGAAAACAAGAACAGCTTAGAGGAACTTCATCCCCCCCGATTCCTTGAATTATCTGTATAACCAGAGGCACCAACCTTTGAAAATATTGGGTGGACTCAAAGAATTGAGTTATGATTTTATAGAAAAAAATCTAATAAATCCTCCTTTACATAGATCCTGATGTATACTTTCATCCACCGGTATAACTACGGATAATATATAATACAGAAAGCTAAAAAATAACAAAGTGGAGATCTAAAACAAATATTCTGAAATGTTGGTAATAACAACCACCTAAAATGTACATAGTTAGCAATTAACACTACAATGCTTACTTTAAACCAACAATCATTTTTCATGTAAACAAAGAAAAAAATACTCATTTGTATAAAACTATATTTATACTAACAATTGAAAAAAAAACTTTACAAGAATATAAATAACCAAATAATACTTTGAAAATAAGTTTTTTGAAAATAAAATTCATGCATTGTAGGGTAAAATCGTGGCGGAGATGTTTAGCATAATTAACATATACACTTGAAGGTATATAGAGATGTAAACATTTTTTGAATTTAAGGACTTGTCGTCTTTCTAACCCAAAATCAAGGGTAGGATCACCAATCAGCATTATTTAGCACGATGTGTTGCAAATGTGTTTCTCCTGCCTGCACGTTTCCATATAAATTCTTCGGAAACATTTAAATCTAACTTTTCAGCGCTGTCCTTATATACACGTAAAACAACAATGTAATTAAGTCTTTTTTGGGGCATTGCGAAACGCAAAAATTTCTTTAGTCTTTTCAAAGTGGAAAAATATCTTTCGGCTGTGACTGTGGAAACTGGCATTGTTAGAATTAGAAGTATACATTTCATAAATTCAGGCACAAATGTACGAATAACATTCAAATTCAGAATTTTTTTTACATCACGAAAAGTTCTTAATTCTTCACACAACATTGCAGCATTTTCACACACGATATTCCTCTGCGAACGTAAGATATCACAGTCATGAATGCCATTATTAAAAACACACCTGCCATCGTCAACTTTTTCGATAACAAAATTTGTCACTGTGTCTAAAATTTCACTCTCCTAGAAACGTTCTTTAAGGGATACCTTCACACAATCTATAAACTCCTATAATTTTCACTCAAAATACTATTTTCACATCAATAAATTCATGTTGTGTGTTTACGATTGTTTAGACGGCGAGATAGCTTCCTTTGCTTGGGGATCCTTGGTTCTCATTGTTCAAGCTCACACGCTCATTTTGTAGTTTTCTCCCAGAACTTTTAAAAATTATCACGAATGGCTTGGAATGTTTTTATCAAATCCTGAATGAGACAATTTGCTTTATGAAAGTCAAGGTTTACACTTTGTAGTTTTATATTTGTTGAATCCAGCGGAGGTAAAATATGTGACAGCATATTTAAATAGGCAAAATGTTCAAATTACTCTAATACTGATACGTAACCAAACGCTTTAGTAGCAGCATCACTTTTATTGTTTTCATTAAAATCTGAAATAAACGAAAAGGACATTTTTATGGTTCTGTCAGGGATGTTAACTTAAGGGCCAGGACAGTGAATCGTGTTAGACAAAAGGGTCTTAATTTTTTTTCTGAATCACGTGTGTTGGTGCCTCTTATAGCATTAGACCAGTTCAACTTTTTCGGGGACTCTCTTATCATGTTGATCAAAGCTTTTTGTTATATTTTACGCATTTCTGCACTTGTAATGGACCTCACGCTGACTTGCGTCACTAAATGTAACGAGTGCATAAAACAATGCAATTACCTAGCTTTGTCATTGACTTGGAAAACCCTTGCAAGTACCCGCTTGTATTTCCCGCTTAAATTCGAAGCCCCGTATAGCAATATCAACGATAATTCTGTATATTTAGTCCAAGTCTTAATAAAACGTCACTCACAGCATTGAAGAAACTGATACCATCTGTTGCTGACGTTTCGTAGAACACTGTGAAGTGATCTTGCTTCTCACGTTCTTTGTAAATGACATGCAAGCATACTGGCACTTGTTCTTCCTTTGCCACATCAGTAGTTTCATCCGTAAGAAGACCAAGATAACCCTCATCTTTCATTTCATTAATCAACGAACGAAGCAGTTTGATTGCCACGATTTCAAGCATTTCTTTTTCCGAGTCATGTGACAGCCACTTATAGGATTCTTTTTCGAAACAGCGCTTAAGTTGTGGAGAATCTTAATATTGGAGATTCAGAAGTAGGTGAAAATTACTTCTTTTGTTCTTATGTCCCCCGTATTGCCAGTCCCTTCTTTGATAAGTGTCACAATGATGAAAATAATTTATATAAAGCGATATGGAAATCTTAAAGGTGTTGTAACTTCAAAAAAATTCAAACTAAGTGTAACATGTTTTCCACCTTGCACTGCCGTAAATTTGTCACACTATTCTTTGTGAAACTGGAAGGTTTCATGAGAACAGAATTTTCTTAAAGCATGTTTCCAATTGGAAAAGCCAGAAGAAATGAAGCAAGTATCCTATTTGGTGCAAACGCTTAATAGATTTTTATCATGAGGCTTCCTTGCATACTTTACATAATACCACCTTTTTCCTTTCATCGTAAAGAATCCACGGACTTTTGCGCTGCCATGAATTTTGAAAGCTTCTACCAGCACTTTTGCATTTACTTGATATTATAATGATAACAAACTCCGGAATTATTTGAAGACGAACTTGATAAATCAGTAATAGCCGGTTTCCGAATCAAAATTAAATTTATAGTGTCAGAATTGGGGGGCGGTATTGTCACTTTATCTCACTTGATTGCAGTTTTATCCATGATCAATCTTATATCTGTAATCGTAAGATGATTGACAATCACATTAAGTAAACCACACTACACTAATGCAATACTAGCGCAAATTCAAATTAACTTCAACTGATTCTTTCTATGTAAATATACGTAAATTATATACCTGAAAAGTACTGTCGGCACCTGCACACACACCATACCTCAGTGATTCCGAATGACCCTTCGTTATCTTTAAGTCCAACGTGTGAATCCACGAATTGGGACTTGAATTTCCTTCCCCTAGGACCTACCCCATACACTGCCAGACGCGACGTCAGATTGCCTAGCGGCTATCTTGACCAGGATAGCGATTAGAAGGGGTATTGCAAGTATTTCTCAAACGGTGCAAGATTATACACAAAACAAAGCAACATATGTGAAAATGAGATATTTTTTTTAGACTTCCTTTGAGAACTCCGAGAAAGGGGTTGGATTTCAAACGAGGAGAACCGACAGTGGTTCATGTTGTTTTGAATCGCCGAAGTGTTGTAAATTTATATGTAAATAAGTATATTTGAACTCAAAACGGATAAATTAGATATTTGAAACTCGTTTAGATTTGTTACTTGAAACATACATCCTATACTTATGTTTTTCATAACACAAGAATAAATATTTTCTTAAACTAATTTCTTTAAAAAATTGTAATATCACAGAACGTAGTATAGTAGTATTCATGATAAAGCACGGCAAATTATTGGGTTAGCTCGGGCACTACGGGCCCATATAATTCGGCTCCCATGCCTCTGTTTGCTGTTTGGCAGGGAACTGAATCCAGCTGAAATGGAAACGGTACATTAAGGATTTGACAATGTCATATGGAATGGTGTATAGAGAAACATATATTTTATTTTGCCAAGCATTCACCTTCCAACAGGGGATTGTATCAAGACGTACATACATAAGAATAACAATCCGTTTGAAACTTAAAATTCAAAATTTAAAACTTAAAACAGATCTCTTTCCTAATGTAAGTACGACTTGATAAAGCTTCCGGTTGGAAGACGAAAAGCTTGGCAAAATAAAGTATATATTTCGCTATGCACTGATTCACGAATTTGTATGGGTTTTTTTTCATCTCCTTAATTATTTAATGGTGTGCTTTATCTCTTTTGAATTGTTTCTTACGATCCCTCTCAAATGGTACACTGTTGGGTAAGAGATAGCTGATGGAAGGTAACAGTTTTGGTTCCCGAACGGTGTCAACGTGTTTCCTTGTGTTCAGCGTCCATGGATTACATGAAGGTGGCGATAGTGCTGCTCTTCTCCCTATCGAAGTACAAAACACTTTCACCCAAAACTACCAAATGAGTATATCATTTTTTCGTCACTTCATCCTCTGATCATCTGGCCCTTCAATGGGTTCTCACATTTTCCTAACACATTATATTCCTATTCAGTACATCTTCGTATTATACAACACATCTTCCTATTCTTCCAATTTTTTTCGAACGAATAATAGAACATGTTGTTTACTTTAGGTTAAATAATTAAAAATTTATTAATCTGATCTTGTGCATTCAAAATTTATGCTACACATTTTCATAAGTCGTTTCCATCAAATCTGACACCACACTAGCCACGTTCCCACAATGAATATCTCACCTGAAATTCCGAAATAATGCAAGATCCAATAAATCCTCACTTCCAGTTGTAACATTATAATACTTCTGCCTTTACACCGCTGTAGTCATCCTCGTTTATTCTGTTTGTCCAGTTAATTACACATTCTTCGTTTGGCACTGAATTTAAGTTATTATGTTCGGAAATGGGCAGCAAGAAATCAAAATCATTATGATTGAAAATAATTATTAAAATAAAAGTATGATAATTAGAAATATCGAGTTTTCATGTGCACGTACATTAATCAGTGAGAGAAATCAAGACGTTATTTTAAAAGGATAATGTTTCACAATTATCCTGGTGAGAAAATGTTTGAAAAATAAGGTTTCTTTTCCCGATAAGGGTGTCCAGTGCGGATATAAAGTTGCAAACACAAATGTGTCCCGTTGTCAAGTTGCGGCATAAAAATCTGAGTGCATATGCGAAGCGTGCATGGAAGAGAAATACGTCTCTTACTCAAAGTAAGTTTCAAGTTGGATCTTTAGAAGTTAGTTAATGGAAAAATGAAGATACTTTGAATTTGCGCCCTGTGAGGTTTCATTACGTATTATTTGATACAAAATGGGTAGAAAATATTTTCGTCGAAAGTTATATTTGACGCAAAAAAGTATAGCTTCCATAAAACATTTAGACATGTTTACGTTCCTGGGTATTTGTGAAAAAAACAATTTCAATTTAATATATCTTCAAGTTTCAGAAAATTTTGTATTGGAATTGACAGAAATTACCTTTAAAATATATTTCTCGTGACGCTGGCACACAAACCATAAACAATCGTATTTGACTGTTGAAAGTAAGTATATTGAGCAGTGGAGGAAATTCCTCTACTTCTTCAGGTGCGAAACTTCTTCAATAATATTAGCAGCAATGACATGAAAAATGGTGTCCATCATAAAGGCATATTTAAAAAATCAGTCCAAAATTTTAAAACAAAGATACTAATTAAATTTGAAGCAGATATTTGCACGCACGCACCAAAGTGGAATAAATACTTACAAAAACTAAAATTAATATTCAGACATCAGTGACCAAGAAAATCGAAGACTGCCGTCCTCCTAACATAAAATATGGGTGTGTTCACCAATCAACATTATTTAGCACGGTGTTCCTGCGTATGTATCTAATGTGTATCTACTGCCTGTACTTTTCCCTGTAAATTCTTCGAAAACATCTGAATCTAACTTTTCAGCGCTGTCCTTATATACACTTAAAACAGCAATGTGATTAGGTCTTTTTGAGGGCATTGTGAAACGCAAAAATGTGATTAGTCTTTTCAAAGTCGAAAAATATATTTCGATTGTGACTGTGGAAACTGGCATTGTCAGAATTAGATATACAAATTTCATGAATTCAGGCACAGAGTATGGAATAATATTCAACTTCAGAAAGTCTTCTACATCACCAAAAGTTCTTAATTCTTCACACAACATTGCAGCACTGTGACACACGATATTCTTCTGTGACCATAAGGTATCATCGTCATGAATGTCATTATTGAAAACACAGCTAACATCGTCTCTTTTCCGATAACAAAATTTTTCAGTGTGTCTAAAATTTCACTCTCCTGGAAACGATCTTTAAGGGACAGGTTCATACAATCTATATATTCGTTGAATTTGCACCCAAAATATTTTTTTACATCAGTAAATTCATGCTGTTTGTGTTTACGAAAAATATTCTAAGATACCAATGTTTAAAAAAAAATTGGAAATTCGTAAAGTCTATCAACGACGGCAGATTTGAACGCTCCTGTCGCCCTTAGATGGGAACCCAAAGGAGCTCATCTGAAAATTAAATTCGTCTCATTAACCTAGGAAACACAGCTCGGATTAGCAAGGTGCGGGGCACAAGTCAAAATATGACCTCATACCTTGACAGAAAAGTATATGCACTCTATTTTTGTGTTAAAAATAACTTTGAACATGCAGAATTTACAGAAAATTATGTGCACACTATTTAAGTGGAATATCATTACCGTTCAACATGCACTTTTCTGTTCTCATATTACAGTATTGACTTCGTTGTAATACGTATATGGTGTGCTTACTTTGATAATTCCGTGGGTCACCATTATAAATTTCCTTACTTATTTTATTATCTCTGGTATTGTTTCCAGCTGGCGTCCTGCTACTGTAACCCCTACACCATATAAAAGATCTGATGTAATAAAATTTAGCAACTTTTTTGGTATTAGCCCACGGTTCGTTCAGACCGTGTATTACGATTGCACTTATTCCAAGCCCTAAAACAAGTGGCATTAGATTTCTGTATTTCCTTTACTTCAGGAGACAGCCCTTGGTGTCTGCTTATTTGCAAATCTTATCCCCTTTTTTTTCATTTGGGCTCTTATTAGGTTTTCTGCTGCACAGCTGATTGGAACAAGTTTTGTCATCAAATGCACGTTGTAGCTTGAAGCAATTTGTTCCAAGCATTTGTGCAGTAGGAAAATAAGTGAGAGCCCAAATGAGAAAGCAAAGGAGCGAAGTGTATGCTAATGGGCTAACACTAAGTGCTATCTCCTGAATTAAAAGAGGTGCAGAAGAGTTATACCACTCGTTTTACAGCTGAGAATAAGTGACATCGGCAGCACATTGTCGCAATAGACTTTGTGCTAGTACCAAAAAAGTTATTAAATTTAATTACATGGAGTGCAGGTAAAATAGTGAAGCAACAAATGAAAATAAAGCTTCCTAGTTATATTTATTTTACTGTCTATACACGATGAAGATTTTGAATCTAAATATTCAAATCCGAAAAAGATCTTAAAACCACCTGCAACCAGATAAATATCTTTATTTGGTCATTCACACACTACTAGATCTTTCAAAACGCGAAGCGTTTCATCTTCAGGTATTAACTGATCAACAAAAATTAGAAACTTTATGTTTATATTACAGCAGTTCAAAAAATGGGTAACGTATTTTATGTAATCATTCGCGTGATGTCAATACCGCGTGAGTTGTTACTGCTGAGTATCATACTAACTGCAAGTGTTATTGGCTCGTATACATTAACAAGTCAAAAGAAAGTCTTAGCGAGTATTTTTATTGGGTTTGACTTCGCCGAAATAATGTTGTCCATGGAGTCGGGATCGTGATGGGTTGGTCCTCGTTGCAACACTTTTTATCATATTCGTAAATAAAGAGACTTTCCATAAGCAGCAGGGATCTTCTAGTGTTAGTTGTTGCCAATATTTTAGATTCATTCCTCCATACCGTGGTGTGCGTTCCTTTGTTTACTGTTCTAGATAACGCAGATTCTTCAGAGTGAATTTCTAACGGCATACTTATGTTCTCAGAGAGTCTTGTGTGCAAGGTTCGCAGTGTAGATCCTATATATGCTGTTTCTTCCATGCTCATCATTCGGCTTCATTGGTATAAGGTAAACGCCATGTCGATGTTGTATTGCAATGGGGTCTCCATCATTTTTGACTTATTGAAAAGATGTTTTTGGTGCGTTCACCAAATTTTATGTGGTTCCTTTTACAAGCATTGAGAAAGCCTTGTTGTTATGCTGAGTAGGTATAGTCCGTTATTGTAACGACAAACCTGTTTTGATAATGTGGTTCGGATTAAGGTTGTGCTGGAGGAGTGTTGTAGTTTGTTGGACTATACGGTAGATGGTTTCTTTAGAGTATCCACTTTTTACGGCTATATTTAATATGTGATCCAATTCTCTTTATTGCATGCATCTATGCTTGATGAATGTGAGAACGCCCTTTTAACCAAAAATTGAAAACTTGACAGCTTATGGCTCATGGGGTGAGCTGAATTACTTGGGGTGATAATCGTTTGGGAGGTTGGTTTTCGGTACACAGAGTACGTTATGTTATGAGTATCTTGATTACTTTGTAACATAAAAATCTAGGATACATGGCAGCTTATGGTCCTGTTCATACTCAGTAGTGAAACTGATGGATGGATATTGTGAAGAAAAAGCATCAACAAACTGTGTTAACAGGTCTCTGTCCATGTGTCCTAGAAAATTAAAATATCATCGTTGTACCCTAATAGTATAAGCTTGGTTTGTGTGGTGCCGATAGCAAGACAACATTTTCCAGCTCTTGCATCAGTATTTCGGCTAGGATACATGATAAAGTGGGAACCCATTGGAGCTCCTTCTGTTTGGCATGATATGTGATACCTTCGTGCATCGGGAAATACATGCGCTTTTTGGATCAGTCTAAGGCGCATTTGAGCACTGATTGGGTTTCTTGTGCCGAAATGTTTGGTCAAGTATTTTTGAGTCGTGATTCAATAATAGAGTGCACCACTGTGACTGGAAACGTTCGGGTATAAGGAGATGACGTCTAATGACACCATTAGAAACGGTATGTTGCCAGATCTGTATGATTTAATGTAAGGCCAAGGCTTGGTTAGTATTGAAGATTGAGTAGCTGTGGAACCTTCTGATTAGAGGGGGATAGGAATTTCTGTTAACGCCTTCTCTAGATGTCTCGTTGGGTTGGAGTGCGCAGAAACGAGTGGTCAGAGAGGGTGTGTCCATCTTTATGTATTTTAAGCTCGCCAAATAACTCAGGTATTCTTGGTCCAGTGACTGTATACATGGCATTCTTTTTATTGAACTTGGTAGAGAGCTATGATTCTTTAATTGAGCTACTGCAGATAAGCAAGTAGCTGCCAAGTTGGATCTGAATTTAGAATAGTGTGCGGGATTTTATGGATCAAGCTTCAAGCAGTTTTTGCTACGTAATCGTTTTTGTTCATGATGACTATTTTTTTTAGCTTTGTCTGCTGTAGTAATAGCTAAGGCTTTATTGTCATGTAGTAATTTCCAGTTCACGAATTTCATTCCTGTAATGTTGTTGCTCTGAAGAAAGATGCTGCGTGTCAAGATCTTTGATGGCCCTAGCTATATTATGCCGAACGGCAAGTTACGTTCATCCTCTGGGGAGCTGGATCGATGATATTTTCAATTTGTGGAATGTTTCGGAATTTATTGATGGATTGGGTTGGGTAAGCAAATTTCGGTCCACGTTTTAGCGCTTTCTGTTGTGTATCATTTAATATTACAATGCAGGTGGTTTTAAGATTCTTTTTCGGATTTGAATATTTAGATTCAAAATCTTCATCGTGTATAGACGGTAAAATAAATATAACAAGGATCTTCTGATGCACCGAAATTAATTACTGTTAAAATAAAGCTTCTTCCTCAACTTAAAGTTTCTTATAATTCTGAAAACAGCGCTTACGTGGAAAATTTATAACATTTAACCCACAGGCATTTATTTACTAGTGCAAGCACCAAGTACTCATTTTAGTAATTTGCATAACATCCATTTTTCAGAATTGCATAAATAAATAGGTATGGGCGCTTTTTCCTTTAAATTATCCAGGAGCATGTCACTTTAATTCTCCTTAACGGAAGTGGGGTGATAGACAAAGAAATATAAGTGTGTGTGCGAGTCAGCAGCTGTTGTGTATAGTTTGGGGCATAATAGCAGAGGAGCATCCCAAAACAGCACTCGGGAGAAATGGCAAAAGGCAAAGCTCCAACCACTTGTAGGTAAGATAATCATGTTTTGTAAAGAAGGCATCTGTGAATATGAGTGAAAACGGCTGTTACATGTACATAGGTATGGACAAAAGCATGTTATCGCACTTGTAATAGAGTGCATATTTTTTTTTCTGTTATTTTAGCAAGCTTCAGATTTGAATTTGTAAGTTTCGCACCGTTTACAGTCCTGTTGATTTTTTCCAGGTTACTCTTAAAAAAGAAATTTGAAAAAACGGTCCAATTATGGGTCACAGATTCGACGGCCGTCAGAAAAAGGAACTGCAGGATTCTCTCCCATGGAATTTACTCTTACTGGACTTCGAAGCTGCATCTCCAGCTGCATTTAAAAGTTGCTTTGGTATTGGGAAATTACAGGAAAATATTTCAGTCTGATTTTTATAACCAATGTGATTGCTGAGATACACTATGGATTCGTTAGTGTCTCGATTTCACGTTTCTTCCCACAAACAAAAAAGGAAAAAGATAAACGTTCTGACCAGGCCTTAACTTTTAGGAACTCCTGCATTAATAACATATTTGCCCACCTGTAACGTAGACCTGAGTCAATAACTTGTTTGTCTTCTTTTGTTCTTCAAAAACAGTCTCGGTTCGATGTAGTACGAATTCAGAGAGGAGCTGATAAACGTGAAACTAAATGGTTTGAATTTAATTATTTGAATATCGAGAACTATTTCTAATTATGCTAGAAGAGGGCTTCTTGGTAGCAAGTAGTGTTATGTGAATGATCTAAATAGATTCTGAGAGTATATAATATGTTTCATTAGCAATTATTGCTTGAAGACTTATTTCGCTAACCTAAAATCAATCTGTGAATATTAGCTTACTTATCCGTTCAATCGGATATACATTAAGCAACAGCAGAAGTGTGTAATAACTGAATATGTAAAATGAATGTATTAAGAAGAACGGTCGTAAAACAAATATAACGTAGTTGTAATCGAATCTTATATCCTGTAGCAATCACATTTCTCTAATATTGCATTTTATAATAATTTCAGCTTTTGCTTCGGGGAAATTGAAATAGGGCTCGGGCTGAGAAAAATTCCATAAAAGTGTTCTTTTTCCCGTATTCAGTTACAAAGTAACACTTACGTGGTTGAAATACTTTCCACGAAAATTACAAAAAAGATAAAATAAAGCGAAGGAAGTTATTCATGAAATGTAAAATAAACAAGATATTTTGTAGTCAGATATATTTCAATGCCACTATCCGATACGTATTCAAATGCTCCAAATGAAAAAAATAATTTTCCAATCAATATTATGTCAAATATTAAATTATGTATTTTTCAATGAATATCATGACAAAAATCAGAATTTTTGATTTTTTAAAGATGCAGAAAAAATACAACACGCAGAAGCAGTTTGTATTCCAATACTTCGCTTGCATATAGCTAAGAGCATTTGCACATTAAATGTTACTTATATGACAAGATATTTTTATTATTAGTTCATTGCAATTTATACCGCAAATAAATCCAATCACAGGTCCTTTACCGGCGACAGCATTTTTTTATTGAAAATATAAATTATGTAGAATTTAAAAAATGCTAGTATTTTTTTAAGAAAGGAAAGTGGTTCAAACTGTGCTTTTTTAAAGTTTTAAAAAGGCGTATATGTCAGAAAATTGGTATATTTCTGGTGAAAAGAACTGGTTCTATGACAGAATGGTAAGTGATTTTAGTCATTAGGTGATGTTATGTTATGTTTCTGGCATTTTCTTTGCTTATCTTTCTTAAATTAATGAGCTTATTTTAGTACTCATTAATTGCAAAGAGCTTTGTCGGAAATCAGAAAAAGGCGAGCTAGATTAAGACGCATTTACTAGGTTCTTTAAGCATATGAAATCCATGTCGCTTTATTTATGATTCACTCGCCATTAGAGCCATTTTTTTCTCTTTTGCTTCTGCAGGTTAACGACATCCGTGAGAACTCAATGGACTATAACTAGTCGCCCTGTCGGTCATTTAGGGCCTGTTTCTTTCCAGGGAAGGGAGAGAGCCAGGGGACGTAAGCACAAACACAACGTCCATCTCCTCACCAGGATTATAGTCACACTTAGAACTTCTTCCAACTTTCCAATGACAAGACCTTCGGGCAAAGTCATCCAGATGTCGTCTACTGATTGCCTTGCTTGTCCATATCATTTACGGTGAAAGCGAACTGACGTCGTTCAAACCGATGTATACTGTGCAATAGCTTTCACCTGAATTGGTGAGCGTTTACACCGCCTGTGGGCTTTATACTCTTCCGACGCCGCCTGTGGCGCAGTGGTCTAAAGCGCTGGCCTCTCTGATCATTCGTCCGTAAGGTGGTCCGGGTTCGAATCCCGGTCAGGCATGGATGTTGTGTTTTGTTCTTACGGCACTGGCTCTCTCCCTTCCCTGGAACCAGTGACCCTAAATGGAAGGGACGGGCGACTGCTTATAGCCCATTTGAGTTGCTCACGCGGTGACGTCGTTACAACCTCCAATCAAAAAAAAAAACAACTCTTCCGACACCTCCTCCTCCCCCTACGTCATGCCGTGAGCATATATATGCACATGCTCCTACCGTACCGGACCATGGTTTATCTCCTGGAGTGGTCTTTCGGTCCGTTATGCCTGCTCGTTCCGCTGTTATGCAAATTTCTCCTCTTCGTTCTTAATTTTTGCACACCAGAGTATCTCATTTAACACAATGCTCATTAGATGGTTTTCATGAATATTCAGAAGCGGGGATTTTTTCCAAGCTGTTGGCTTAATCTTTTACGGGCACAAAGCAGATAAATTGTGAAAACTTGTATATAAGTGATCTTCCTATTCATGCGCTCCGATATAATTTTCTGTCTGATATGTTCAGGAAAACATCCCGCAAACGTTAGGTGATTTCAGTTCACCTACGTTTCTATATTTTGAAAAATGAGCAAGATTTCGATTAAGGCAATTCCTCACTTATTACTTAAATTATTGTTGTTTGTTAAGCTACTTTTTGGTATTTCTAAAGAGTTCTAAGTTTCCATTTCCCAGAAGTAATTTTCTGTAATAAGAGTTTCCATTTTTTTTTTTGAAACTAGCTTTCTTTCTTTAATCTCAAATTAATATTCACTTTCGAGGAATATCGTGTATGTCGATGTCGTTCTTGGACACGCACTTAACATTTTTGCAAGCAGATTGGAAAAAAAAAAAAAAAAACAGCTGAGTTAGTGGGTTTTTTTATCATATCTCTGGAAATCTAGGGATACGTTTTTAAGAAAACACATTTCCTGAGCTTCGGACATTTGTTCTAAATACTGTCCAGGTAAGACATGAAATTGTTTTATTACTTGAAATTTGTTTGCATTACAAATTATAAAAACAATAAATCCTATCGCGGACATTCCTGCGCAAAACGTCGTTTTAAGGTTATTCCTTAAAAATATTCCAAAAGCAAATGCGAATTTTTTATTTTCCGCTGAAAATCGAAAAGTCGCGTACGAGGTAAGGAGTAAATTGCATGTTGTTAAGTGGCCACCATTACAATTAAATAAATTATTATATTCCAATTGGAAATGATGCCAAAATTCACTTTTAATGTGCGTCTTACTTCTGAATTTGTCTTGCATTTCTGTTGTATACCAATAATATATCTTGTTTCAATGAAAAATAGCTATTCTGTGATGTATTACAATAGCTAGTAGGTGTTGATCAAAATCGAGAAATTTTATCCAGTTTCCAGTTTTATATTCAAAAAGTTTAATTTAATTAACAACACGATCTATTTTAAACTGGTTATTATAATGTTGGTCTAAAATAATGTTTAGTCTTTAGCTAGACACTATGACCCAGACAATTCTTACTTCACTGAGAAAGTGCTGATGTCTTCGTCCTATGTTTGGAAACTTGGACTGATATCCGATACAATAAATACTTGCGAAAGTTAATGGCTAATTATACTGCTCCTTGCAATATTACCAATGAACATTCCTTTGATTTCGCAATAGTCTTTCAGAGCGTAAACAAAACTGTAAAGTTAGTTGACCTTTTCCTTTGAAAGCGAAATATTTTATTTTATTTCAACTTCTGAATGGGGATTGTGAAACATATTTCTTTTAGGGAGCATAGGGGGAGAACATGGGTATCAAAGACTAGCAAGTTAGGTCCTGTGACATGTCTTATTTGAATATGTAACATAATCATTACTTTTTACTGGTCTTCGATACTGATATTAATGCTCTTGGAAAAGTAAGTTTGATGTTTGATTGTTTATATTAGTTTTCTTCTACAGTTAAATCTAAATTGTAGAAGCATCTTAAGGAACCTCAGCACACGGAAAATTGAGGAAGTTTCCCTTTAAATGAAGGATTTGTCCTTTCCTTGGTGAGAGAGAGATCTTTCCTGCGGCGCACTGTAATGAAATACGAGATTACTTTCTAAAACCAAAGAAATTACGTATCGTTTTAGAATATCCAAGAAATCGGTAATATATTGTTTTACAAATTCCTAAATACCTGCAGAAAAGGGGACGGAAATCCTTTTCTAAGAAAACAGAACGTATCGTTGAAAAATTTTAATATAGCATCTAATATTTCAAAATATTTGAAACATCGAGAGAACAGTATACCTCATTAAGTAAGATAAAATACAGGGTAGAAGTATTGTGTAATGGTTATAAGCAAGGTTATACGCGTTCTTGTGCCATTCCATGAAGTGTATCTAAATTTTTAATGTGTTCAATAAGATACTGATGTTTGTTTAAAACAATTTTAAAGTTTAGTAAAAGTGAAGGATGATTCCAAAGTCAGGAAAAGCTGAGAATTAATGCTTGTGCTCTGTTGCACATTTGCACCAAATTGCATTGTCTTCCAAGCTATTTGGTACATATCGCAAAGCCACTTCTTTTGAGGATCTCTGGAGGGCAGAGCATTACTCCGCCCTGATACTGATAACAGTTCGGTTACGGAAGCGTGCACACAAGTAAATAATTTTAAGTTGGGTTCCTGAATTATTGCTTTTTTGATCGGGAAGTACTGTCAGACTGGTGCATTGTCATAGATCACTGACAGTGTTTTTACAGAAATAAAAAAATCAGATAAAAAATCTTTAAATTCTGTTATGACCGAACACTTCTACAGGAGAAAGGTAAAGAGTGGTATCCACCAGACGATGTTTTTTTATCTGACCATGCTGCCTTATAGTCAATAAAGTTATGTGAGTGCTAACTGATAGTCAGTGAAGCTATTTGTGTGGGATACCTTTGATAGTCAGTGAAAGCTATTTTGAGGAAGCTACCTGGTAGTAAAAAGTTCATATTCTTCATTCTTGATTTAGGAATATTCGTCGTTTCAGACAAAGCCATGGATTTTAAGTTACACCCAGTTGATGTGGACTATTATGCACTAAGAATATTGTTGAACCAAATCAGTAAAGTCTATACCCGAATTGGCTAAAACAGCACACGCAGGTGTCCTGCTGCTAGCGTTGTTGCACAATAATTTGAGTGATAATTGGGAGACCAAATGTTTTTCTGTCCAAGATCAGAAAATGTACTTCGTGGGGAACCTCAGAGACGATTTAAATCTCTGCGTACGAGGAAAACAGATCGTCCAACGGACAAACTTTTAACTTGCTAATGATCTGAATTTGGAATGTCGCAATATATTGGAGGGCATTTAAGAAAACTGGTTGAGGATATTCACCAAGACAAGAGGTTGTCGCGAAAAATATAGGTTTCAGACCACCACAAAAAGGTTTAGTAAATAAAGATTATTTCTGTGCATGCAGGTGTCCGTATATTAATGGCGGGTCAGTGTACTTGGTGACAAAGGAAATTAATTTTATCGGTCGCATATTGAGTTATGTATGTTTACAATATATTTTAATGACGTTTACCAATTTTAGAAGCTTCTTTTATCTACTTCTCAGTAAAACTGATATGGTTGTTTCATTGCAATACTTATATCTAAATTCCGAATTTCTTACAGATTCTGGATTTCAAAATAGAACCAAGGCATCTAGCGGCTAGTAAAAGCTTTTGAAAGGTCGTTAGTGAGGTTAAATTTCCCACTGAGGAATTTATCATTATGTTCTGTGAAATGTGGAGAAAGCTACTATATTAAAAATAAGAAGGTTTTTGTTTTCTCCAGAGGTCTTCTCAGCATGCCTTTAAGCATGACGAACATAAATCACCTCTTTCTCTCACTGTTTGGAAACCTGGAAAGTATGCGCCTGTAGCATATATAAATTTTCTATTTATTGTGGTTTATCGACCACCGTGAGCAACTCAGTGGTCCATAAGCAGTAGCTTGTCCCCAATTTAGGGTCAGTGGTTCCAGGAAAAGCAGAGAACTAGTGCAATAAGGCAAACACAACATCCATGCCCTCACCGGGATTCCGGGGGTTTCGAACCTCGGATCATTGAAGGACGAATGGCCATTACTAAGCTAGCGCTTAGAACACTGTGCCATCCAGGGCGCACATATCATTTTTAAATACATTCACTTTATAAGAGAAATCATCTCTTATATAAGGAGTAGCAGTCGACTTAAAAATTTATTCAGTAAAGAAAAACCAAAAGTAGTCAGAGTAGCGGAAATGTCCCGGCGCCAGTGGTAAGCTCTTGGTTTCCTCCCCGACCCACTCCTACCCACGTTGTTAAGAGTAACAGCAGCCAAGTTCATTCTGAGGAGGGTTGGCCAAGACAGGCAGTGGATGTATTGTAATAACGAGTGTAAGCTATTACAATACATTTCGTATGTTTATGTAAAATTTCGAACTTCGAACCTTTGGTCAGAGCCGAACAAATTAATTAGATTGGAATTATGCTCTGGTACATTTGTTGCTGATGTTAATGAAAACCTTTTCTGCACCTAGGAAACATTTCGATTTTGAGTAATTGTGGTATTTTCGATGACACTCGAAAATTTCACGTTTTTTGTGAAATTTCCAAAATAATTCTGGTTAGAACCAAATATATTAACCTATTGGAAAAATATTTTACACAATTCTTAGTGGTACTCACTCACAACTTTTCTACGCACTAGGAGTTTCGATCAGGGAAATTCGTATTTTTTTGATCCAAACTTAATGTACAACTGGCTGCCGGGATTTTTCCGTGTCAAAGCAGAAATTAATGAATTTATTTTCCGAAATTATGATATGGCCGATTGTGTGGCTTTTCTGTATTCTTTTTTTGAAATCATGTGTACAAAAATATGGCAACATGACGGAAACTTTTCAATTTCGAAAAAAGAGAGCCTAGAATATTTCAAATAACAGATGTTCAAATATATAATCGTTCGACTGCTATTCCCTTTTTTAATTTCTGTGCGATATATCATAGTGCTTATTCTGGAGTATTTAACTGATTTAGCTGTGATTTACGTGCACTGAGATAGCTTTTACAAATTTCAGAAAGGATATCTTTTCCAACACACGGAAAGGTGAAATTCAAATTGTATCCTAAACAAAAGTTGGAACTAAAGATGACGTGGACTCAACGGGCTTCGCTTGTGTGCTGTTTAATGAGTTTCGTGTTCAAAAGCGGTGGGGTATTGCTCTTATAACGGAATCTGAAGGTTAAAAATAGTTCATTGTAGTTAGGAATGGCGATTAAAGTGCGGTTTTGGCCTGTCAACGAATGAATATACCTAGTTCGCTCATTACGCACATGATTGGGTCAGTCGCATTTGGAAGACGGATAAAGTAAGGTTTAGAAAAAAATGGACGTGCGTTCTCCTACGTTTTACTTTTCGCTAATATTGCCCCAAGAAGAAAATATACAGAAGCATTTTCGTAATATCTGGGTCCATTTTGTTTATTAATGTAATTGGTGTTTTGGCACCCGTGAAGAAACTATTTGTAGACACATGCAGTTTTACACGTTCAGATTTTCTCTGCAATCTTTTTCTCTTCCATAGGGTAACAAGGGAAAAGAACATGAGATTACTTTAGTTTGATCCGTAAATCGAAATTTTCGGCTATGTGCTTCTGATATCCAGTGAATATACACTCTTGAGCAAACCTAAACGAAGAGGTTGCCGTTTGATAGGGAAAAGATGCAGATATCGTGAACATGTCTATTAAAAACAAATGTTCCTTTATCCACAATGTACTATTTTGTCCCAGATTTAAAAAAGACAAGCTTTTCGTTTTAGCTAACATGTAAAAGTATATTTCCTAAATAATTTTGCAGATGAAAATTTCATCCGTTGATGGCAGAAGTTTTGTGACATATTTCGTATCACAAATTTTGGGAGAAAATCTTTACCACTCGATATTTTCCTGGGTTTTAGGGAAAAGCTTCTTCGATTGAATATTTGGAAAGTAAGAGGGTGAAATTTGATAAACTTCAGTCACTATCATAGATTTATTCTACAAAGGAAAATTGAAAGCGGTATGGCATTTCATGAGGCATTGAACCAGTATATGCTAAAAGAAAAATCCAAATATTTGAAAAGCTGTTGTCATTTCTTTTGATCAAAAAGCCTGTTCTTCATTTATTTATCTTTTTCCTTGTTATCAGATTATCTGCTGGTTGCTCATTTGTTTCGCGCTGATGGAACACTCAGAACATGCAAAGCCGGAGTGAATCAGGATGCAGTGTTAAACTTCCAGTAATCATCAAACCTACAATTTGACTTACAGGGGTTTTTTTTTCACCTCGAAGTCCTTCTGGAAACTAGAACATGCGTAAACACAGGAGGAACTCAGATGGATTGTTAAACTCCAGTAATCATAAAATCTACAACGTGACTTTCAGGCATCTTTTTTCGCCTTGATGTCGTACAAAACCCTGCTTAACACAACCCCTTTCGTCATGCACAATCCAGAAAGTTCTTTAAATTTTGATTAAATATAATATAAGTTTAGTATAAAAAATCCAAACATTTTTTTATAGTAGTCAATCCATCACGCATTTGCAAAGCATATATATATATAATTTCGTGCATTCATAAGTTTATTCACCATCCATGAGTTATTGTACCACAGGATTCATTTTATTCTATTTGTAATACATGGCGGTCTTGTGAAAGAGTCATTTTGAATAGCTTATACAGGCTGCGCCATAGGTTGGTTTGGGAAGAAGTGTATACGCGTACATACAAGATAATTCACACCAGTCTATGCATATCCTTTCATGTAGCACGAGAATATTAAAGTAAAATTAAAAATGATATGTAGGTCTAAGTTTTATTTAGCTCAGTTGACCATAATATAATTTATATAGGAATATGTTACAGTAGGGTGGTAAGTGAGTTTTTAGTCTTGCGTAGTGAATGCTTGAAACCATTTGTGAAATTGAAGAGTAAAGTATCAGTTTGAACATCCAATGATACTTCATTAGATTCCAAGCCGTCACGCACACACAGTAAACTTCATCAAGAATCTCAAATTGGCTAGAAAGTTAAATATCACACGCAGTATATAGCAACCTCTTTGCAGAGAAAGAAGAAAATTTTTAACAAAGTTGTAACTAATGACACATTTATCTTTTTTTGCAACCACTGGCATTTTGTCTGAGGATCCACTTCTTAAACCCATTGAATCCTATTCCACTCCATACTGTCTGAGCACCTCAAGTTCCACCACTCTAGAAAATCATATGATTTGAAAAACGTAATTTTTAGAACACACTTCTGTTGTGTCCGATGACCACGACTGACGACTTTTCTTGAAACATTCAAAAACATGTCACACAAGTTATGACCAAAATGAAATCTCCTGCTCGGGGAATAATGTACTGAGCATCTTTCACACATGGTACTGTGTGAAAGTTATTGGAGCCTTTGCAGTGTTAAAAACGAACTTGAGAATTTGAACTTAGTGACATCTTGCATAAAATAGTTCTTAAACTAATGCCCGCGATCAAATATATATACATTTGGGAATCATGCTCTGTTACTACCTTTGGTAATCTGAGAAATGACAGATTTTCAGTTTTAGCTTTTTAGTTTTGCTACTTTTGCAAAAGGGAAAATATAAGGAGATTGTAGCCCAGGAGCAACATGCACACGTGTGAGGTAAGTGAGATTTGTAGGAGAGTATTAATGTGCCTACTTACTTAGTAAGATAACTTCAATGAAACATAATCTTTTTGTCATTTAACATTTTCAAATTCGGATTATATATGGCTCTTTAAGTAACAAGCTTATGCATACGACATACAAGTTAAGCGAAGACAAATAATTCGTTATAAAAATCCAACCGGTGTTAAAAAGAGAGCCTACAGTTTTCGCTGTAACGAGTTCAACGTGAAATCCCCTGAGTCCCGAAGGGAAACGTGCATATGAAGAGGCCTACCACTTGATTTTGGAGATGAAATAAATTGGTAGATTTATCGAAATTCAGGATAGTGTGCCTCTTGCGTTTCAACTACTCGTATGCGTACGGTTGATGTGTTGTTATCCATTGCCAGATGCTACGTTTTTCTGAGTAAGACGAGCCGAGGCTGATAAAGTCTCATGAATATCCAAGCCCGTATCCAATCGGACGTTTATTCGAAACCGACGAATGCATTCCTCGATAAACAATCTTTCCAATACATGAACATAGTTGGTTTCTTCTTAACCCTGCGTCCGTTTGATAAAAATTTGATCGAGCCGTATTGAAAACCCCACTGAGTTCGGTATAAGCGGTATAAAAATGCTGGCATTTCACGACCGAAAGAGACAAATACCCTTTATGGCGAAAAACCAGTCCTTCACCGTAAACCATCACAGGGTCTACGGTTTTTTTTCACTTCTACCATGCTTCATTGGTGAACTCATATAGTGTAACTTGCTTTAATGCGAATCATTTGTATTTTCTTCGAGAGAAACACGTCCGAGAAAAATTTTAGTTTGCATTCAATGCCGCTAAATGGTAGTTACTAAACGGTACTTACTTGTGGGTGGCCATGGATTGTAGCGTGATGGCAGATGCTTCAATAGCACACTTTCTTAATCGAATATTTTCATCATATGCGGAACATGTGATAAATTTCTCAAAAAAAAAAAAAAGAAGAAAAGAAAAACTGAAACATAAGAAATTTTGAAAATAATATTAATCCCACCTCCCGAAGGTGTGTTACTCATGTGGAGAAATGTTATTTTGCCCAGTTGAAACTGAATGTTTTTTCTATGCAGAGACAATGTGGGGTTAACCAGCAAAACAGGTGCCCTCTAAACACAAAAAGGTATGTTCCCATAACCTTTCACTTCCATCTAAAATGATACTTTAATTTGAGAGAATGTAAATTAAAGTTAACGTAATATCATATCTAAATAGCAAGGATTTAAGATATCACAATAACGCAAATTTCAGGGGGCTATACACTGATTGGCCACTATGTTAAGACCACCCCTCAGTACTTCGGTTGGGCCACCTTTTGCCTTTAATACTGCGTCGATTCTTCGTGACATGGACTCCACGAGATGTTGATAGGTAGTTTGTGGAATCTGAGACCCATGCTTGGTGAATAGCATTTTCCAGGAGTGTGAGATTGCAGGGTTGTGGATCCAGCTGTCTGATGGCTCGTTTAACCTTTATCCCACAAATTCTCAATGTTATTGAGAACTGGAAATTGTGGTTGCCACCTAAGCAAAGTGAACCCACCGGCCTGTTCCTTGAGACCAGACCTGTACAATACGAGCGCTAGGGCAGGACGCATTATCTTGTTGAAAGGAAGCCATCGCCATTGGGATAAACCATCCACATGACAGGATGAACTTCATCTGCAACGATGTTTAGATATGATGTGCCATTCAGACGTTGATCAATCACGGAATTAAGTGGCCCAAAGCATGCCACGAAAATATTCCTCAAAACCATAACGTTGCCTCCACCAGCTTAAAGGTTGTAGCACAGCATTTGGGGTCCAAGCGTGGTGCTGTTTCTGCCAAATTCTCACTCGGCCATCGGCATGGTGCAACTATAAACGTGATTCATCGGAAACACATAATTTGCTTCCAATTATCGGCTGTCCAATCCTTGTGCTCATGTGCAAACTGGAGACGTTTTCTCTTGTTAACTTCAGACACCAAAGGTGTTCGAACAGGCCTTCGGCTGCCATATCCCTTTCCGATGCAGTGTACGGCGAACAGTGAGTGCAGACATCATTTGAGGGGGTCCTTGATTAAGATGGTCTGTAATTTGCTGCACTGTTGCCCTTTTGTTGTCTATTACAAGTCTGGACTCTCTCCGTTCCACCTGAGCAGTCACTAGTCGATGACGACCACAATGTTGCACGTAGAGACCCAGTTTTTTAACCGATAACTAGTCTTTAAACACTTTAACAACAGCTGCTCTGGAATATTTCACGAATGCGGCGGTTTCGGTGATACTCGCCCTCCATGGTTCCGAGCTCCTACAATCATCCCACGTTTAAAGTCCGTCAAATCGCATATTTTACCCATCTCCTCACCCAAAAATCACTACTACTACTGTCGCAAGCACCTAAGTTTTCCCTTTTTATACTAGCTTCCTCCTCTGGAGGCAAAAGCGTGCAGCCGTAGCTCATTTGCTTTAAAACTGTCAGGGTAGTCATAATAAAGTTGCTACTCAGTGTATACATTCAAATGGTGAGTGTTTAAAAAACATAAAAAAAATATGTCAAAGTGATGAACGTTTGTACTCCTTTCAAACTTCATATATTTTTGTTCAGAGAATTAAGCAAAATATGTCAAAGATGATTTTAAATAATAGGAAGTGATTTACAAGAGACAATTCATTTGACCCTCTGGTTGTTGATGGAAAAAGTTTGTCGTGATCAAATAATTGCTTGGAAAAAATAATTTGAAACATGTTTAGTATGGTTTTGAAAATTACCATTTCTTCAATAGCAAATTCTATCAGGGCTAACACCTCTCAATTGCTCGCAGTAGACATTTTAGAACTTTTATTGGTGAGTTCGCTTACTCGTCTGATTTCAAAGGTGAAACAAATGATATTTGCATAGTGTCACCTAAGCAATAAAGAATTTAGCAACATTTGTGATTATATCAGTAAAGATTCGACCGAATTATATAATCGTTGAAATTTAATACTAGTATTGTACTGAAAATGATGCAAAAGTGGGCCCAACTTTTTTTATTAACTGACACAGGTCGTTCAAAATGCACATGTTGGTAGAGTAACTATTTCTCTATGCAAAGGTACAATTCAACAGAGCCTCCACCACAAGAGATGCATTTGCGCCATCGTTGAACCTGCAACTCTCAAATCCTCTTTGAAAAAATTCAAGTGTGAATGGTTGTACAATCCTCTTCAGGCGTGGATTGTAAAAGAATCTTCTTTGAAAAAATTCAGGTGTAGATTTTTGTACCAAAAAATTCAGAGCCAGTTACCCCTCGTCTGTGTCATCATCATTGTGCCCAGAGACTGTGCTTCATTGGACTGAACAGGTGAAAGTCGTAAGGCGCCAGGTCTGGGCTGTAGGTGGAGGGGCGGAACACTGGGTGCAGCCCAACTTGTTGATCGCCTGATTTGTTGCCAAAGATGTGCGTGGTCTCGCATTGTCATGGGGAATGCGTGATCTTTTTTTAGATTAGTTGTGCTGTCTCTTTCTCCTTATTACTTCTTTAAGCTTTTTTGAGTGCTTCAATGTACCGCTCGCTTATAATGGTATGGCCTCGTTCAAGAAAATCAAGGATAATGACAAATCAGCTATCTGAAAAAGCAGTCACAATGACTATCTGTCCGGATCTCTTAGCTCTTGAACTTCTTAGGCCTTATTAAAGAGGTGTGAGTAATACGATGGATTGATTCTTGTTTTCCGGATCGTAAATATACACCCACATTTCATCCCTTCTTCCACCAGATCAAAACAAAAACGTGTCTTCATTGGCTTCAGAAGCTTCTAGCATATCAGAGCAGACTTCCACCAATCTCTTTTCACATCTGCAATGAAGAAGATGAATACTGTAGATGATGTGTTATTTCCTACCAACATGTGCAATTTGAACAACCTCTGTCAGTTAATAAAACAGTTATTCTTACTTTTTACATCATCTTCGGTACAATTATCGTATAATATAATTCCCTCAATTTCTTGACAGAAAAGAGCACCCAAGAGTTGCATGACGGCAGTGATTCATTCACCAGAGATATAAAGCCAGCCTCGGTGATGAAGTGGTCTAAGCGCTGGCTACTGATCAATGAACCGGGTTGTGTCCGTGTTCAAACCCCAATGAGGCATGCATGTTCTATTTGTCATACAATCTTGGCTCTCTCGCTTCCTTTTGGAACCATTGGCCCTAAATTGGAGATAGGACAAATGCTAATACGGTGGTCGTTAGACTTCCAGTCAAAAAATTATATTAAGTATTAATGTCAAATTACACTATATTTGGTTTAGCTGGGAAGGGCAATATCCATATGACCACGCATTTCCTTGGCGTTTTACTTATATTTGCAAAACAAAATTACATTCATATTTGTCAAGTATGGTCGTTTCAAATGGTTTAAATTTCATATTTCAGATATTCCAAAGTTTCTGAGCTTTCCGGTAACACGTTAAGTGCAAATTGGTTCATTATTTTTGTTAATGTGTATGTTAGGAATACTGCGCATATCATTCAGTTTTTTCTACTGAACTCAAGTGGGTCATTTGATAGAGCCGAATCATTCCGCTACACTTATTGATCCTTCGAACCATTTTATACTGAATATACGAAGCATCTGCACTCATAATTCTAAATTTAGGGAAAAAGAGGCGAATCTGTGACAAGGGGTTATGAGATAATTCAGACAACTTTAGCTGTTTGAATTTTTCCAACCTTGAGTAGTGAACCACCAGAATATTCGGTTTTCAGAATATTTCCACGGACGACAAAAGCGATTGCGGTAACCATTTGAAATGTTTTTAGAATGAAATCCTGAGTGAAAGAGAGACACATTTTTGTGGGTATTTAAAATAGCAATTTACAATGCTCGTGTGAATATTTAACAACATATGAATGGCAACAGCAAATACGTTTCCCGCTTGTCCATGAAAATAAATATCTGGTCAGGTTGAATTGATTTTTTATATCACTAGGAAGTATAATGGAAATTTTAGTGCAAAGCTGTTTTCGCAATAGAGGAAACATTTGTTTTTAGTATGAAAAGAAGGAGGGCCACGTTATACAAAATTACGCTTAGATCCGCAACAATACCGTGTGTTCCTGTTTCACCGTAACAACATATTGGATAAATTTTACGTGAATTCCACATCAGGTGGGGGTACTACAAATTGGGCTATCGTATTTCTTCTGTATGCAATCTGTTAACGTTTGCCAGTTATTGGGAATGGCTTAAACGTGACGACTTCAGATAGTTCAGTCTGTGCCAGATAGCTGGGCCCCGGTAAAGCAGGTGCCAGTATTTTCAGAAACAGCCTCACTTGTTGGCTGCAGCCCTGCTACTAAATTAAGGGTGTATCTGAACTGGATTCTCCATGTACAGACAACTAGGGTGAAGGACTAACATTGGTTAGTTATAAGGGTTGGATTCTCGAGGTGAGCTGCCACATGTCACGACTGGTGTCTCAGCGAAAACACGCAACAGTCGCCAACTCATCCACCAATTCAACGGCGATGCAGTGTGTCCTATTTCCACATGATCATGCGCTTTACCTGAAATTATCGTGATGTTTCACAGACAAAAACCAACAAGTGTGCCTATGATCACGTCCAATCATTGCAAACACCATCTCGCATGGGCCAGGGCACACGGGCCGTTGCCTTGACAGATGGAAGTAAGTCATCTGGAGTGATGAGTCCTGTTTTCCAGTTGCAACATGCTGATGGCCGAGTTTTCTGGTTGCACAGTTGAGGTTCTACAGTCGTGTAGAGGTGGTGTTGTGATCTGAGAAACTCTTTGCGTAGCAAAACCCTATGTCCGTTGGTTATTATCCCACAAATACTGAATGGTGGAATTTTATGGGGACTTCTTAGCAGACAATTTCCATCTATATATGCAGTAGGTTTACCAGGAACGCGAAGAAGCTTTCAGCAGCAAAATGTACTGTCACATCGGGATCGTATAACTACTGAGTATTTGGACTTCCCTGAATGTGACCAAATTTATATGCCAAAATTGAGTGTGATATTAACTGATCGCCCTTCACCGACGAGCGTGAAGTGACGGAGATGCTGCAGTGGACATTCGTCAAGCTACACAGTTGAGGATGTTCGACAACTTGTAGGGAACTTGAGTTTGTGCGCCTGCAAGCCATGACTGCACAGAACACATGTTATTTTTGCAGTACTATGTTGCTGTTCCTATTGAAAGTTAACATAATGCATAAAAGTAATTTGACGGTTAGAGAAATACATAATTTCATTTTTGTTATGTAAATCAGAGGATTCTTGTTTAAGAATAACGAAGTTTATTTGTAAAACCAATATTTTAATTTCAGGTATTAACTAGAAATTTTGGAATTTTAAATGGAATTAATATAAAAAAAAAGTTTATGAAAAGTTATTTCAGTTTTACGAGCGCAAAAAATAAAGAATAAGATAAAAAAGAAACTAACAAAACTATGTACATTGTATCTTTCCTTATTTGAAATAAATCTGTAGTATGTGACTTGGAAAAGATATTATTTATAAATTTAATTTTTGTTTAATTGGGTAAAATGATGGTTTCACTTATGATACTGTTAAGGATGTAAATTCACTGTTAGAGCTGGTAAACCTGAAACTATGCAGAGGGTGCTACTTGAAGCAGTAAGAATTCATGTACCTTTAAACAATCCAATACGCGGCCGTCCATGAAGACATTTGTGGGTCTTTACTATATTAGACCCCTCATGTCACACTTTGTCCGATTGTTTACAAGCTCCCTCCCCTAAACAGTACGTCCTAACTCTTGCAAACTACCTTTGGCTTTGACGACTGCTTTTAGAAGTCCGTTGTGAAACAGAAAGGAAACATAATTACATGAAGGACTCTTCCATATATTTCCACATTTGCTTCAG